>QRFJ01003922.1:0-77997 GCA_006176705.1 Cocos nucifera
CAAAAGATAGGTATCTTTGGCACCTAAGACTAAGTCATATAGTAGAAGATAGGGTTAACAAATTGGAGAAAACAGGGCTATTGAGTCCATTGACTTTCGAGTCATATACAATTTATGAATCTTATCTTCATGGCAAAATGATTAAACTCCCTTTTGTAAGACATGGGGAAAGGGCCACGGATCTTCTTATCCTAGTACATACTGATGTGTGTGGCCCATTTGATGTGCTGGCTAGAGATAATTGTGTCTACTTTATTATCTTTACCGATGATCTATCTAGGCATGGCTATGTGTATCTTATGAGACACAAGTCTGAAGCTTTTGAAAAGTTTAAGAAATTCAGACATTAAGTAGAAAAACAAACTGAAAAATCTATTAAGGTTCTTCGATCAGATTGAGGAGGTGAATATCTTAGTCGAAAATCTCTGAACTATCTCAAGAAAAATGGCATAGTCTCTCAATGAACTCCACCTGAAATACCTAAACTCAATGGAATTTCAAAATGGAGGAACCGGACCCTATTAGATATGGTCCGATCCATGATGAGCTTCATAGACCTCCCTGATTATCTTTAGAGACACTCTTTGTTAACTGCAATATATTTACTGAATAGGATTTCTTCTAAAACCATTCCTACCACATCGTATGAGATATGGCACGATAAGAAACTAAGTCTAAGTCATCTAAGAATTTGGGGTTGTCCGGCTCATGTCAAAAGACTACAAGCGGACAAATTAGACTTTAGGTCCTTTAGAGCTCGATTTATAGGATATCCTAAAGAATCATTAGAATATTATTTCTATATTTCAGAAGATCGCAATGTGATTGTGAGTCGACATGCCATCTTTCTTGAAAAATAGTTTATTCAAGATGACGGCATTGGAAAGTAGATCAAGCTCAATGAGAAAGTCTCACAAAAATAATGTGCTAAGGACCAATTGGAACCAAATCAGGTTGAGCCAATACAATCACTACCTCCTCTACCTCGTTGATTGAAAAGGATTTCCTGTCCTTCTGAGAGGTACTTAGGTACCATTTCAGAGGAAGTAAAAAAAATGTTCCTCATAGGTAATGGGATTCATGGTGATGATCCCAAAACCTATAATAAGGCGATATCGGATATCGACTCTAAGAAATGGCTAGAGGCAATGAAGTCAAAAATTGACTCGATGCACTCAAATCAAGTCTGGACCTTGGTAGATCCACTAGAAGGTATAGTATCTATTGGGTGTAAATGGATCTACATGAGAAAGATTGGTGCAGATGGGAATGTGGAGACATTTAAAGCTAGATTAGTGGCAAAAGATTATAGTCAGTGCCAAGGCATTGACTATCGGGATACTTTTTTGCCAGTAGCTATACTAAAATCCATCCACACATTGCATGCTGTAGTAGCCTATTTTGATTATGAAATTTGGCAAATGGACGTGAAAACGATATTCTTAAATGGATATCTTGAGAAAGATATCTATATGAAACAGCCGCTAGATTTCATACCAGTGATGCTGATCATAAGAGATGCAAGCTGCAAAGGTCCATATATGGACTTAAGCAAGCATCTCGAAGCTGGAACACTCATTATAATGATGTAATTAAATTGTTTGGTTTCATCAAAAATGAGGAGGAGCCATGTGTCTTCAAAAAGATCAGTAGGAGCGCTGTTGTATTCCTCGTATTGTATGTGGATGATATCCTCCTTATTGGAAATGATATTCTCATGTTGACCACAGTTAAAATATGGTTATCTATAGAATTCTCCATGAAAGACCTAGGTGAAGCATCCTTCATTCTAGAAATTAAGGTCTATAGAGATAGACCGAATAGAATGCTAGGACTTTCACAAAAAATGTACATAGAGGAAGTGCTAAAGAGGTTTAGCATGAAAAACTCTAAGAGGGGATTAGTACCCTTCAGACATGGTATTCATCTTTTCAAGAAGATGTGCCCTAGTACATATGAGAAAATAGAATGCGTGAGCAAGATCCCTTATGCTTCAGCAATAGGAAGCCTCATGTATGCCATGTTATGTACACGACTTGATATAGCTCATGTTGTGAGTATCACGAGCAGATATCAGTCAAATCCAGGTGAAGAACACTAGACTTCTATGAAATGTATCCTTAAGTACTTAAGAAGAACTAAGGATATGTTATTGGTATTTGCTAATGGAGAACTCCAAGTCCAAGGATATACAGACTCGGATTTTATGTCCGATGTAGATAATCGATAGTCGACATCTGGGAGTCTGTTTATGTGTAATGGTGGTGCTGTCAGTTGGAAGAGTTTCAAGCAAACTATGATAGCAGATTCCACCATAAAAGCAAAATACATTGCTGCATCAGAAGCTATGAAGAAGGCATTCTGGTATAAGAAGTTTACAGAAGAGATCGGAGTGATGCCATCAGATGCCATTCCTCTGTACTACAACAACAATGATGCCATAGTCCTTGCTAAGGAGTCGAGGTCTCATCAGAAATCTAAGCCATCGAGCGGCAATACCATCTCATCCATGATTACCTCAAGAAAGGATACGTCGAGGTCAAGAAAGTCGACTCCGCAGATAATGCGACGGACCCATTTGCAAAGCCATTGGGCCAGTAGAAGATCGAAGCTCACCTTGAGAAGATGGAACTTAGATTTGTAGCCAATTGGCTTTAGGTCAAGTGGGAGATTATTAGATATGTGTGCCCTAGAAGCCAGAATTGGCTGACACTTGTAATACATTCTAGGGGCAAAATTATAATTTTAACTATAAATAATAAAATGGATTATTTTCTATCATAAATGTGTATTTAGTGTCTGTGATACATCTCTTAAGTTAATGGTAATGATAATTCATATTTTCAAAAGTTGAAAATTTAAGACAAGAATTTTCATTTATTAACTCATAAAATGCTTTCGATCGTACGATCATCATAAGGATGATGATTGATCCGAAAGATTAGTGTACAATCGCTTCTTTATAGTAGATGAGTCATCGGAGTGAGAGTATATGTACTCATTAGAGAATGAGGGCACTGAGCGTGACCACCTCGAGCAGTCATAAGGAAGTCTACCTTTTCGTCGATGACTGACTCAAACCTACAGTGGTGTGTCTGATTCTTTGACCTAATATGCATCGACAGTTCATCTTGAGGGTGTTATAGTTTGACTACACCATGACTCGGTCTCCTAGCTATTCGGAACCCTGAGGTATATGTTGGCTATAGCATGATCATTGTAGGAATTGGATTGCACCAAGAAGGAACCTATCTACCTCAATGGATGAGGAGTAGCCCTATGATAATCATGAGAATCAAGTCCATAAGCTCATGGCCATGGAAGAGTGAAATAATAGAAAGAGTTTCTATTAAGGTTTTCACATCGGACTTGAATCAAATGGTTAAATCATATAATAGAAATTAGGGTTTGACGAGTTCACCTTAACCCTAATCTGATCGGAGCTCAAAATAGAAGAAATTAATCACACAAGTAGCTGCACCAAGAGGTTCATTTTCAGTTTTGATGGGTTGCCACCATATACTACTAGGTATCACTGGTGGATTTTGGGAGCAATTAGAATGATTTAGATGATCGATCATTCTAGTTGTTTAAATTAGAAGAGTTCTGATCCATCGAAAGGAGTTTCGACGATGTCGATGATAGAGATCATGACATATCCTATTACCATACAGAACTGAATCTAACTAGGTCATACAAATAAGGGTTTGGATCTGGATATCATCAATTGGACTAACCCAGTTTAATTGATTTGAATTAGATTCAATTAGGTTCAAGAAAATCATGCTAGCACATGATTAAGCCTAACGTTCTCCTTTTACTATCATTAAAAGTTATCTCGACTGAGCCAAATATGTTTGTGCTCAGTTAGGTACCTTTATTTGGTCTAACTAGAGCTAGTCCAGGTCAGAAAGGATTGTCTTAATTATGAGATAAATTTGAGATAATACCTATCATTTTCCATCATCTGCTAATTCTTGTCTTTTGACTTTGGTCAAACATTGACCTTTGATCCTTGGACATCTGCCCATGTGTTATGCACCCATAAGAGAGCAGATGGAGGTTTGTCCCCTTGCTAGAACTTGGAAAGGATGGGGGTGCATGCCTAGGGAGGCGTGCGGCCATGGATTGAGACGACTGGAGTCCATACGGATGGGACTCCAGGTTGCTTCATTGAATCAACTTAGGAAGGTGCCTAAGACTCAGGTTTGACTAGTCTTGGCACCACCTAAGGATGAATTGAAGGGGCTCTCATCTGATTGAATTAGGTGATGTCATCCCACCAGTCAGATTTAGATCTAATTGCATGAAGCAACATGATTGGTCGAGATGATGTGGCACTGCATGGCGCAGCAGGGTCTATATAAACCCTATCTACGCCCAACTTTTAGAGAGTTCCTCTCTTAGCCCACACCCCGAGGCTGCCCCTCTCCCTCCTTCATGCCAACTTCTAGTTCTCTCTCTCCTCTCCATGCCTAAGGAAAGTTGGGCTCGAGTTTGGTGCGATCCAGGCAAGAAAAAGCTGAGGAGAAAGGAAGAAGGCAATACTGCTGCAGAGACGACTGCAAATCTTCAAAATAAGTTTTGAAGATCCTCCAAATCAGATCCAGATCTGATATTTAGAGAGGTAATAAAAAAGGAAAAGATCTCTAGATCCAGTCTGAGTGGATACCGGTAGAGGCCAGGTGCTTGCATGGCTAGATCCAGAACCTCAGGTAATCATCAGGATCATCAAAGGATAATCTGATTACTCAACATCAAGGTATAAATTAAATTAGATTTAATTTATTTTTATTTTTATTTATTAGACCTATGAAATCAGATCTGAAATATCTCAGATCTGATCTAGATACATGAGAAAAATTTTTGAAATATCTCTCTTGATCCGATCAAATCTGAACGAACCTGATCCAAAAAATTAAGATTTTTCTTTCAAGCTTAACATTTGTCTAGTATTTTATTGATCTTAAAATATATATATATATAATAATAAAAGAAAAGAAGAGATGATCCTTGAAAAATTGGATATATCTTATAATTTGCTTTGAGTGATCTATTTAAAATCTTTAATCTTTGAAATGTTCCATCTCTCTTAAATCTTTGAAGTTTAAAATAATTTTATTTAATAAATTTATTTTATTCAATAAGAGAGAGATGTGTTTTTAATCCATATTATTCATAAATAGAATTTTAAAAAAAAAAGAAAAAATATATTCATTCTAAATTTATTGTATTCTTTCAAAATGGGGAAGAAAAGCTAAAAGGTAAATTTATCCAATAATAATTATGAAAAAGAGGAGAAGAAAATATTATGTGATGAATTTTCTGATATTTACTCTTAAAAAATAAGGGGAGAGTTGTTTGTTTGTTAAATATTATCTAGTTAGTCTTGATTGAACATTCTAATTAATTTGAGTTAGGAACAATGAACTTTGATTGTTTTATGATCCTTTTAACTTAAGCCTTCATGTGATTATTTAGTTTAAATTCAATTGATTTGATTGCCAAATCATTTTTGATAACTAATTGAAGTTAAAACAAATTTGAAATATATTCTTACTCCAAAAAAATTAATTTTGATACATACTTCTAATTTTGAAACTCATTTAAAAGTTTGAATATAACATAAAATTTTTAATGTATCTTAAGAAATCTTTGTAAAATCATTTTTGCTCTGATACTATCTTTGTTTTGCTTGATACATTTCTGATATATATCTTTTTCAAGCTTAATTGACTAAAATTTATTTAAAAAAAAATAATGAATTAAATATTATGCTTGATTTTACTATTCAAATCTTTGAAAAGCTCTAATTCTCTTAAAGCTTAAAAGTACATACTTGAAAATTTGTTCAAAGAATCATATTCATTCAAAAAGGAGGAGAGCCTTTGATATTTGTGGGGAGCTGATTCATTTGATTTGATTCAATTTTTTAAATTTTTGATTTAATTTTTTGAATTTGATACATCTGTCATTTGATACACTCCATCTTATCTCTGATTCCTCATCTGATTTAGATGCTTCCAGCCATGGTCTCTACTAGATCTGGTTTAGTCATCTTTGTATTAGATTATAATTTAGTATCTCTTAGTTGTTTCTATGAGTTGTTGATCAAGTCATGGTTGGTTATTTCTATTTCTTTGGATCTAACTTATGGCATTGGTACTATTGGCTGCTTGGGTCATGGATAGTTATATCCATGAATGTTGTATGTTTTGATGGCCTAACTCTCATGAATACTTTTGATACCTTTAGCACTTATGTGTTTTGATGACTTGATGTTATGATTTATTTTGTGTGGAATAATATTACTTGGATGTAAATATGTGTATATAAATATGATGATGTCATTTGAATGATGTGAAATATAACCTCTATGAATTAGCTAAAATTCTATTATGATATGCTGTAAATATTGCGTTGTATATAAGCTAATTGAAAGTTTTGTTATAAACTCTTGTTCTAATAGAAAAATAAATAGAATAATTTAAGGAGGAGGCTTTTCTTTTTAAATTTTAAAATTTCTTAAGATCTTACTTGATGATGTCAAAAAGGAGTAGAGAAAATAAAATTGGGCTATAAGCAAAATTGAAGTAAAGTTGACAAAATAAACAAGTAAATCAAACACTTTTGCAAATAATTTGAATGTCTAATCATAAGTAATCTTCAAACTGTTCTTTATACAATATTTATCAAATAACTAAATATAATATTCTAGTAAGTGATGTAGGCTTCTACATGCTTTATTTTTTGCTTATGCTCAAATATTTTATCATCATCAAAAAGAAGAAAATTGTTACTCCAAGAATTGATTTTGATGATTACAAAGCATTTGAGGGGATTACTAATGAATTTGGCTTGAAAAAAGATTTTTTATATTTTAGGAATAAAATTATAATTTTATCAAGTTTTGATCTGAGAGCCTCAAGAGTAAGTATAGAAGATTCTGATCCTTTGGAGGCAGTTTCATAATTTTTGTACACATATTTTGGGAGAAAATAAAGTTTGAAGCAAAAGGGTCAACCCCTAGGTTTACCCCTACTGAAATGGGTTGTTTGGCACACTATTTCTACGCCAAGGGTCGACCTCTACTATTCGAAAGGCCAAAAATATAGAACAGTTGATTTTCTAGATTCTATCTTAAAGGTCAACCCCTATGTCAGAGGTCAACCCATGAGTCCACACCTGTGATGAAAATTTTCTGCAACAGCTAGTTTTATCCCATTTTGGTAGCTTTTAATGCTTTCTTTAAGATCTCCAATGGCTACAAATCTTGTTCAGGATTCTCTCCTCCACCTTTTGAAGAATTAAAAGGCTATAAAAAGAGAAAAAAATAAGATATTTCATCACATTCAATTTAGCCCTAAGTAAAAAGTCCTCTTCAAGAAAAGAAGCTTTCATTTTCAAGTTCACCAACCTCTCAAGAGCTCATTCAAGTATCCAACAACCTTGACAAAAAGCTCATTCAAGTATCTAACAACCTATTAGAAAAGCTTCCTCCATTATTGTGAAAAGCATTCTTAAGGTTTTATTTGCTCATTAAAGAAGCTAAATTTGTATTTGATTGTCATTAACTCTTATACTCTACTTTATTGTTTTGATTTAAGTTTTGGAAGGGTTTCAAAACTTGGGAGGGTTGATCCAAACCTTAAATTGGAGTGTGTAGGATTGGCTTGTACCCAAAAAATAAGTGTGCTAGCTTGGGATAGCTAGGGTCAGAGGTATCAATGTTGTATTCTAGTTGAATATGTTTAGTGATTTTGAATTCCCATGTAGTAGTTTGAGGAGTGGATGTAGGTGCAAGAAAAGCACTGAATTACTACAAATCTTTATTATTTATGGTGTGCTTGCTGTCTTTCTTTTTCTAGTTTAATAAATTCTTACTTCTAATATTTTATATATTTATCTAATCTAAATTGCTTCACACATACTACTTGCATATCATCATTCAATCTTGACAATATTAAATTAGTATTAAAATTTTAAAAACCCAATTCACCCCCCCCCCCTCTTGGGTTGTATAGCTAGGAAACAATAGCCTTTACCTCCAATTCAAGAAATTACTTTAATTTTCTAGCAGATACTAAAATCCACATAGATTAAACACAAGCCCAACTTTGGTCGGTCAACTCATGTGTATTTATGGGTAGGTTCTTGAACCAATTATTTCTCTAAACAACTTCTATAATTTAATTTTACACTAGAAACCTAATTTGTAGGCTTTGGCCTCTACTAAAAAGATTCGGTTAGGTCCAACCATTAACATGATCATACTTGGTGCATCTAACTAACAAATGATTAAACCTAACTTTGGTTGGTCAACCTAACTACCATTAGAGAGACACTTCCAAGTTATCATATTATGAATGATAATTCCATTAGTCAATAAGCACCAAGCCTTTGGGCGTTCAATGATTATTAAGTTAATGGATCCATTATTATCCAACTTAATGGGAGGCTATGACTCAATTATTCTCATAACTTAATCATTTTTAAGGACCTAATAATTTTAGAGGATTTAGGTTATTAGTGATTTGATGATAGAGAAGACATGGACCAAATTTCTTCAACTGACTTCACCAAGTCAAATTTTTCTATTGACCTCTCAAGTCATTAATAAGGACTAGGATCAATTACGGACCATGGGCACCTAGATCAGCCTCATCAAATAAAATCAGTCTTACTGATATCCTATGTGACATGGGTTAGTACGAATCAATAAGCAACCTAATCAAAAGCTGACTAACCACATTGGCCAGGTATGTAAGATTGGTGAGAGGGTCTGCCAAAGCTTGCCTTAGACACCATAAAAAATAGTCAGGTAAGCGAGTAGCCAATTAAAGACCATCGATCCAGAAATGCTAGACTTATCTTGGACACCAATCACTTTATCAGTTTTGATTTGGTCTACCTAAAGACTCAGGCTCAACCACTGAGCCACGATTAGATCCATTTGTTAGATGTATGGATTATGATCAACTACAACTGTTAAATTGATCTATAGAGAAGAAATGATCTAATCCTAATTAACTATTAATTAGGTTTGTTCAATTTCTTAACTTAGTCCATATTTGATTCTAACCCTAGGTCTAATTCAGTTAATGATCTGATCAAAGCTAATCTATTATCTTTTAACCCATATTTTATGAAATTGACTGAGGATCGTCAAATCACAAACCTAAATCCTAAATAATCACTTAATTCTCAGTAATGTTCAAGGTTGATGGGTTGGGGTTTGGAACCCCGAAACTAGTTTCTAATTTCATGTTTTGAAATATTTTCAAAGTATAAATAATTTACATTGAATCAAATTCAATTTATGATTTTAGATCTGATTTGTTTTAATGTTTACATCATGTCCTAGGATTTTTGAATCAAGAATTTTGTAGAAAGTAAGTTTTCAATTTAAATTCTACAAAGCATACATGTCATACATATACATTTTAGATTCAAAAATAAAACTACATATCTAATATATACAACAATAGGATGTAGATCTAAACATGAAATAGATATCTAAATGATCAAACTAGATCATAAACCAATCAATTTTAGATTTAAAATCTACAAATAAATTTTAAATTATTTTAGATCTCATCTAACTTATTTATAATTTAGGTTATTTAGATCAGCAAATGTTAGGACAACTTAGGCACTGTAAGGGGTAAATATTACAGCAGGACAACTTTATAATCAGTATGTGTGATCGTGATATTATTTAGATCTTATCTAAATAATTTAAATAGACCAAATATCTATTTATTTTTGTTGGGTGTAAACCACTTTCTTGCCGAAGTCCAACGGGAGGTCGAGCCTTCAGGTGACTTCATCCGGCGAAGGTAGCCACGTCTGATTCCGATCGATAAAGAATTTATACTTAGGCATCGAAACTGCAGACCTCCAATTTGAATTTATTGATCAATCTTCTTCACTCAGATTTCTAGCTCTCTCGGGTGTCCCCAGAATCTATAGGACATTATAGATTTCACTCTGATGAACTTGAATAGTGATGACAGCCCCCAGGTAGCTGAGCAATAGGTCTAATTATGGCTTGGTTTGGCCGACCTTAGCGCTCTTTGAATCCCTCTCCAGCAAAAAGCCATCCAAGCTGTTCGATATTGAACCAACATTGGATCAATGGAACTCCCCTCAAGATGAACTCCGACAATATACTAAGAGGAGTAGACTTCGGGATTCCTGCATCAAGAACTCTAAACGCGCAGGCAAAAGGACCTCATCTCCTTTATATCAGCCTCTAGATGGCCTCGAAGGCGGTCGAGCTTCGAAAGAATAAATAAATAGACCCTCTCCAAGCAAGTCCTCTTTCGCTCATTCCAGGCAAATTTCCTCCAATCGACGTCCTCTCTATTGATCTCCTCCCTGACACATGCTGATTTCTTTTCCATCAACCTCCATCCATTCGAACTTCTTACATCAGCTAGGAGGGAACCCATTGATATGTATTTGCTTCTTTAGCCAACCTCCTTCTAGGATTCTCCAATAGGATTATTTTCAGAGTTGTTCTCCTTCAACCGAACTCCTCCATCGGTTAGACTCCTTTTGGACTTCACCCTCAGTTGGACTTCTCCATCATAGATAGGCTCCTTTCAGCCAACTTTCTTCGATCTCAAGTCTTCTGAACTTCTCTATTGGTCAGACTCCTTCTCGACTTCACCCTTAGTCGGACTTCTCCATCATAGGTAGGCTTCTTTCAACCAACCTTCTCCGATTGCAAGTCTTCCGAACTTCTCCTTCAACCAGACTCTTCCATCGGTCAGACTCCTTTCAAAGCCTTCCAGCAGACCTCCTCCCAGATTCTTCTCTAGTGAACTTCCTTCAAGATTTCTTCAGTTGCAGTGCTTCTGAATTTCTTCCGACCAAACTTTCTGCAGTCGCCTAGAAGGGTCTCCTCGCCTATGCAAATTTGGTTCTATGCACAGCATGGACCAACTCGCACATATATTACCTTAGGGGAGTCAAAATTTCTTTGGAGCTGATATAACTCAAAGTTCTTCACTGATCGATGTCTACTCCTCCAAACCTCAACTATTAAATCCTAACAAACTGGCACATCATGACAACAGATACTACCCTTCATAACAAACTCCACGTGACTTCGGGTGGCCCGCTACTAGATGGTTACGACTGTCACTCTCAGTTTGTTACAGGCTCCAACTATAAAAGAGACCCTCCAGATACGTTTTTCTCGAGAGCTCTCTTCTCCTTCCCCAAACTTCGCTACTTTCTTTTCTGAGCACTCCATTTTTGTTGACTAGAAGAGCTGACTTGATCATCGGAGGATCCTGCCGGAGCCACCACCCCCGACTCCGATTAGAACTTGCCTTGTAGGTTCCCGATGATGATTCATCTTCTCCTGCTCCAGCTCGGTTTAGACATCAACCAGATTCTGCAACAATAATTTTAGTTTTAAAATAAAAAAATGGATCATAAATCTACTTAGATCTCATCTAGCTTACTCATGATTCAAATCTTTAGATCAGCATATACTAGGACAACCTTTTCATTATAAGGGGTTAACCTTACAACAAGATAATCTTATAATCAGTAGGTGCAATCTTAAATTATTATTTTTAGATTTATTTTAAATACAAACATGATCATGTCATAAAAGTACTTAGAGCCTTAATACCATTATTGGAAAATCATGTAGGGTTTTATGCATATCTTTCAAAACTTTTTCAAAAGTGATTGCACTGAAAGACATAGATTAAACTATTTAACTGATTACATGCTTATGATCTAATCACTAAATCCTATATCTATGATTTATAGCATATCAAGATGCATGAATAAGTTTAAAAAATAAAAATAGATTGGTATTAATCATATCAATATCCTAGATCTAGAATAATTCTAGAAATCCTAGATTGCATCTAGGTTAGAAAAGAGATCAAATCTCTTACCTTTGTATAAGTCGAGAATACTGCAGCTAATTTTCATTATTGTGAAGAAAAAATACTATTTTCCATCGTAGGATCGTGCAGATCTGATCTGATCCGAGGAAGATTTTTCTAAACATTTTTAAATGATCTGATCAGATCTAAAAATTCTTAGATCTAATAAGGATGATCTGATATTAAAAATTAAAAACTAAAATTAAATTAGATTTAAATTAAAGTATCTGATTGGATAATCTAATTTTCCTATAATGATCCTATTGATTCCCAAGATTCTAGAAGGAGCCACGCACGTGCTTGGCCTCTATCGGTATCTACTCGGATAGGATCTGAAGGTCTTCCTTACGCAAACCTTTCCTTCAAAACTTAGATTTGGATCTAATCTGAAGAACTTTCAAAACTATTTTTTAAGGCAGCCCGTCCATCACACAAACACCATCATATAGATCCTGAATATTGTGCCAAAAATATTGGACCTACTTCTCAGATTTATGCCTAACTTTTTAGGCTTGTAGAAGAGAAGAAGAGAGAGGATAGTGGGGGTGTGGGATATCAGGGATGGTAGACTTTGGGCATGAAAAATTATTTCTTGCATTGAAAGCACTTTGATGTGAGAAAGGCTTTTATGTCCAATGCCTACATAGAGTCCTTTTTTATCAAAATAACTTCTTTATTTTATGATTAAGACTCTAAAAATTATTCTTCATGAAAAACCATCAGATCTCATCTATTTTTTTCACCGAAAAGGTGTCGGTATGAGTAGATAAGGAAGAGTCCACTGCACCTAGGACTCTTCCCTTAAGAGTTTGATCCAAATCAAACTCTATATTAACTTAGCCAAGACACCTCCAAAAATAACAAAATTTGGTACAACCAATGCATAACTTGTGCTCTATCACATATCTAGAAATCAAATCAAATGGTTTCTAAAGAATTTTCTAGAAGTATCTAATTAGGTGACTCTCAATTCTCCCAAATAGGTCAACTTTTGACCCTAGTCCAATTTGACTATGAATGGATTTATTTCTATAATTAATCTGACCTAAACTTATTTCAGTCAGATAAAAATAAATCCATTCTAAATATAAGAATGAGTCAAATCAAATTTGATTCAGTTGCGATGAATCAAAAAGATTTCAGAAGGAGAAAGATATACTCAATCATGTGCTAGCACGATTACCTTGAACCTGATTGGATCTAATCCAAATCAATCAAACTGGCTTAGCTCAATTGATGACATCCTGACCTAAACTCTTATTTGTGTGATCTAGTTAGGTTCAATTTTATATGGTAATGAGACATATCATAATCTCCATCATCGACATCTTTGAAACACCATTCGATGGATCAGAACTTTTTTGATTCATACAATTAGAATGATTGATCATCAAAATCATCCTAATTGCTCTCAAAATCCACTAGCGACACCTAGCAATATATGATGGCAACCCATTAGAACTAAAAGTGAACCTCTCGATATAGTTACCTGTGTGATTGGGTTATTCTATCTGAGCCCCGATAGGATTAGGGTTAAGATGAACTCGTCAAACCCAATGTCTATCATATGAATTAATCATTTGATTCGAGTTCAATGTGAAACCCTAATAGAAACTCTATCTACAATCTTCACTCTTCCATGTTCATGGACTTATGGACTCAATCTCATGATTATCATAGGACTACTCTTCATCTATCGAGGTAGATAGATCCCCTATTGGTGAAATCCAATTCCTACAATGAACATGCTATAGCCAACATATACCTCAGGATTTCGAATGGCTAGGAGACTGAGTTATGGTGTAGTCAAACTATAAGATCCTCAAGATGAACTACAGATGCACCATAGGTCAAAGAACCAGACACACAACTGCAGCATCAAGTCAGTCATCGACGAGAAGGTAGACTTTCTTATGACTACTCGAGGTGGTCACTCTCAGTGCCCTCATTCTTTAATGAGTATCTGTACTCTCTCTTCGGTATCTCCACCCCATAGACTTAAGACATGTCTATCCTAAGAAAATGATCATACACTAATCTTTCAGATCGATCACCATCCTCATGACGATCATACGGTCGAGAGTAGTTTATGAGTTAATTATGAAAATTCATGTCTTAAATTTTTAAAATTTGAAAATATGAATTATCATTACCATTAACTCAAAGGATGTATCGCAGATATTTTTAAATACACATTATGATAGAAAATAATTTATTTATTAATTTATAGTTAAAATTATAAAATTTTCTTAGAAGTGTATTATAAGTGACAGCCAATCTAGCTTCTAGGGCACACATCTAACAAACTTCCACTTGACCTAAAGCCAATTGGCTATAAATCTAAGTCCCATCTTCTCAAGATGGGCTTCGATCTTCTACCGACTGAATGGCTTTGTCAGCGGGTTAGCCACATTATCTATAGTATCAACTCTCTTGATCTCGACGTATCCCTTCTTGAGGTAATCGCGGATGAGATGGTAACGCCGCTCGATGTGCTTAGACTTCTAGTGAGATCTCGGCTCCTTCGCTAGGGCTATGGCATCATTGTTGTCATAGTATAGAGGGATGGCATCTGATGACATCACTTCGAGCTTTATGACGAACTTCTTATATCGAAATGCCTCTTTTACAGTTTTCAATGTAGCGATGTACTCTACTTTCATGATGGAATCTACTATCACAGTCTGCTTGGAACTCTTTCAGCTGACAGCACCACCATTGTACAGAGACAGGCTTTCAGATGTCGACTTTCGATCATCTATATCAAATATAAAATTTGAATTTGTATACTCCTAGACCTAGAGTTCTCCATTACCAAAGACTAGAAACATATCCTTAGTCCTTCTCAAGTACTTAAGGATACATTTCATAGAAGTCCAGTGCTCTTCATCTGGATTCGACTGATAGCTACTCGTGACACTCACAGCATGGGCAATATCAGATCATATACATAGCATGGTATACATGAGGCTTTCTATTGCTGAAGCATAAGCGATCTTGCTCATGCGTTCAATCTCCTTAGCTATGTTGGGACACATCTTCTTGGAGAGATAAATGCCATGTCTGAAGGGCACCAATCCCCACTTGGAGTTTTTCATGCTAAACCTCTTTAGCACCTCCTCTATGTACATCTTCTGTGAGAGACCCAACATCCTACTTGGTCTATCTCTATAGACCTTAATTCCTAGAATAAAGGATGCCTCTCCTAGGTCTTTTAAGAAAAATTTTTTAGACAACCATATTTTGACTGTAGTCAACATGTGAATATCATTTTCAATTAGGAGAATATCATCTACGTACAGTACAAAAAAGACAACAGCGCTCCCACTGATCTTTTTAAAAATATAGGGCTCCTCTACGTTCTTGATGAATCGAAATGATTTGATCACATCATTGAAATGAGCATTCTAGCTCTGAAATGCTTGCTTATATCCATATATAGAACTTTATAGCTTGTAGACCTTGTGATCAGTATCACTGGATGTGAAATCCAGTGACCGTTCCATATAGATATCTTTCTCAAGATATTTAAGAATGTTGTTTTCACGTTCATCTACCAAATTTTAGAATCAAAATAGGTTACAACAACAAGCAATGTGTGGATGGATTTGAGCATGGCTACTGGCAAAAAAGTATCCTGAGAGTCAATGCCTTCGCGCTGACTATACCCTTTTGCTATGGGCCTTGCTTTGAATGTCTCTACATTCCCATCGACACCTATCTTTCTCTTGAAATTTATTTACATCCAATAGGTACTATACCTTCAGGTAGATCTACCAAGGTTCAGACTTAGTTCGAGCGCATTGAGTCAATCTCTAACTTCATTGCCTCTAACCATTTCTTGGAGTCGATATCTGATACCTCCTCATCATAGATTTTGGGATCATCACCATAAACCCCTTTTCCTATGAGGAATATTTTCTGTACGTCCTCTGAAATAGTACCTAAGTACCTTTCAAAGGGATGAAAAATCCTTTCTGATCTACGAGGTGGATGAGATAGTGATTGAACTGGCTCAATCTGATTGGATTCCATAGATTCCTTGGCTCATGGCTCTTGGAAGACTTTCTCTTCGAGCCTAATCTATCTTCTAATGCCATTATCTTGAATAAATTATTTTTTAAGAAAGATGGCTTGTCAACTCATAGTCACATTGTGATTTTTTGAAAGATAAAAAAAATATCCTAATGACTCTTTATGATATCCAATAAATCGAGCTCTAAAAGATCTAGACTCTAATTTGTCCACCTGTTGTCTCTTGACATGGGCTGGACAATCCCAAATTCTAAGATGACTCAAACTTGATTTCTTACTATGCCATATCTCATATGGTGTGGTAGGAACGATTTTAGATAGAACCCTATTCAATAGATATATAGCGATCAACAGACTATGTCTCCAAAAAAACTCAGGTAGGTCCATGAAGCTCATCATGGATCGAACCATATCTAACAGAATTTGGTTTCTCTATTCTGAAATTCCATTGAGTTGAGGCATTTCAAGTGGAGTCCATTGTGAGACTATGCCATTATCCTTAAGATAGTCTAAAAATTCTCGACTAAGGTATTCGTCTCCTCGATCTGATTGAAGAATCTTAATGGATTTCTCTATTTATTTTTCTACTTCGAGTCTGAATTTTTTGAGCTTTTCAAAAGCTTCAGACTTGTGTCGCATCAAATACACATACCTATACCGAGATAAATCATCTATAAAGATAATAAAGTAGATATAATTGCCCCTGACTGGCACATCAAATAGGCCGCATACATCAGTATGTACTAGGGCAAGCAGGTCTGTGGCCCTTTCTTCATGTCCCATAAAGGTAAGCTTGGTCATTTTGCCATGAAGGCATGATTCACAAATCTGATATGACTCAAAAGTCAACGAACTTAATAGCCTAGATTTTTCTAATTTGTTAACCCTGTCTTTAGCTATATGACATAGCCTAAGGTGCCAAAGATACCTATCGTTTAGACTATCCTTAGGTCGCTTTGATCCTATGGCATTTACGTTTTGCTCGATATTAAAAATAGAAACATCAATATGTAACTGATAGAGACTATTTATAAGAAAACCACTTACAATTCTATTTTTTTCATAAAGAATATTATAATGGTCCTTAAGAAAACTAATTAAATAGCCTTTTAGTGCTAAACATGAAATAGAAATCAAATTCCTACTAGATGTAGACACATAAAAATAGTCCCTAAGTACTAAGTCTATTCTTGATGGTAATCACAGAGGATAGGTTCCCACGACCATAGCAGCAACACTTGCTCCATTCTCGATGCATAGTATCATTTTACCATCCCTTAGACTTCTGCTATCCTCAAGACCCTACATAGAAGTGCACAAGTGAGCACTAGAATCAGAGTCAAGCACTCAACTGGATGTAGAAGAAATTATAAGATTAGATCCTATAACGAGCATACCTCCAGAAGGACCTGCCTCCTTCTTGTTCTTCAGGCTAGCCGGGTAAAGAGGGTAGTTTCGCTTTCAATGGCCATCAATGTTGCAATGAAAATATTTTTCTTTATCAATGGCCTTCTTCTTCGGCTCTGCCTTCTTCTTCTTTCCATTATCCATCTTTTGCTTCTTCACGAACTTCTTCTTCTTTCCAAAAGACTTTCTCTTGAAAGAAGTCTACTCCACAGCAAGTACTGAGCCTTTAGAATTTTTCATAGAAAGCTCAATAGTTACCAGCATATTCATGAGCTCAGCCAAGGTATTTTAAAGTTTACGCATATGGTAGTTCATGATGAACTATCCATATGCATCAGTTAAGGATTGTAGAATTATGTCAGTCTGCAGATCCTGATCTAACTTGACATCGAGCATCTCAAGCTCTTCTAAGTTCTTGATCATTATCAGACAATGATCTTAGACTGACTGCCCATCACATATTTCAGCCTTAAAAAATCTTTTAGTGACTTGATATTTGGCTGCGTGACTCTGTTCACCAAACAACTCTTTTAGATGAACCAACATTTGGTAGCTAGTCTTAATGTCTTCATGTTGGTGCTGGAGCTCATCAGACATCGAGCCCAATATGTAATATCTGGCTTTGTTATCTTCATCCATCCACTTCTCGAGAGATGCTCTCTGATCAGTGGATGGATGGCTGGTAACGTAGGAGAATCATGTTCTAACACATGAGTCAACTTCTCGAAATCCAAAATAATTTTAAAATTCTAGAGTCAATCCTTGTAGTTAGGTCTGGTCAGTCTATGGGTGTCCAAGTATGGGCTAGTGGGTTGGACATAGATATTTTTCTATAGAGAGTCAAAGTTTCTAATCAAATTTTGTAATTAAACTTAAATAATTTATTTAAAAATTTTATTTTTAAACAAATTAGGCTTCCACTATTTACTTGGATCCCTATACTTCCTTAACAGAGATGCAAAAATCTTCATGATTATAGATTTCTAATGGGTGGTGCGGTCCAACCAACTAACTCACCACCTCACCTAACAGTTATTGATGATGAGTCAATCATTGAGTGGACAACTCTAATCCAATGATTCTCTAATCATGGTGCACCAAAATTTGGTCTCTAATTTATGAATCTCATCGCATCTAGAATAGTGATCCATTCTTTAGTTAAGTCAGATCCACCATTTGCATAGATTGAATTTCTCATTGATTCCTCACCGTATCCAAAATATTAAGCCCAACCCATCCTCCAACCCATAGCATCCAATGCCTAATAGGCATGGTTGCATCTTCCTGGTGCAACTGAACCACTGTATCCAGTCGAGAACAATCAACCACGGGAAGGGCCCGTACATCTACAATGGTAGAGGACCTTAGAATTAATATTTTCTTAAGAAGATTTAATTTAGGTCTCTTTAATCTTGACTTGACCTAGTCATAACAATTATGACTAACCTAGTGGCATGGGTCGGCTTGAATTGTTAGCCATCTCAAATCAGAACTAGATCGACATAAATGACCAGGTAAGTGAGACCAGTGGAAGGGATATACCATTAACTCAATAAGAATGCATTCAGGTTGAGTAGCTCCTAATTAAAAGTCATTCATATCTACCAAACTTACCTTAAATATCAAATTATCGAATCAGAATCAATTAGATTAGCCTACAATCCAGGCTCGAACCATGGAGCCAAATTAATTCTTATTTTGATCGAGTCATATCTCAATGTGATTCGATCTTGACCCAGACTGAATCCTATTAGACTGGTCAAATCTAAGCTTTCTTTGATCCCACCTAACCAAGTCTTGATTTGGTTTGATCAACCGCTAGACCTAATTAAGCTACCCAAGCCCGAACCTAATTTTATGAATATGTCTTAGATCTAAAAATTTATAATTTTAATTCTTAATTAAGTTTTGGGTTCATAAATAAAACATATAATAGAAATTCTAGGATTTCAGGATCTAGGATTTTGTAGAAAAATAAGTTCTGATTTCTGATTAAGGATGAATGCGCAACACCCATACATGCCATAAGAACACCCTATTGAATGGAAGAAGAGCGTCTTTAAACCTTACTTTATTCTTATGATCGAACGGCCATGGAGAACTTCTTAATCAAAAATATAATTTTTTACTATAAAATTAGTTAGATCATATATCACATATAAAAAGATCTAGCTAATACATATCATGCATACATCTCATGTATCATCAATATGCATACTTTCAGATCTGAAACATCATATATTAAGTCTAAAAAATAAAATTTTAAATTTAATTATATAAAAATTAAAATTATTCTAGACATCTTATAGAATTATTCTATGACTAGTCTAAGCATGCATCTTTCATATCTCATACGAATAAATCAAAAATTAAAAACTTTATTTTCTATTTTTATCTATTTACAATAATTATAATATTAAAAAAATAAAAATTAAATAGATATAAAATTATATTTAATAAAATTAAATACATGATCATACTAGACTATACATAGAACTATTCTATACCTAGTCTAGTCATGCATCTCATACTTATTAGATATAAATTATTTAATTTTTAATTTTTTAAATTTAGATCTAATCATATCTGATGTGACATCTAAAATCTTTTAATATTAGATCATAAATAAAAATAAAATTAGATCTAAGGTAGATCTGAAGAACTGCTAATGCAGCTTTGATACTAGTTGAAGGAAAAATACTATTTTTCACTGCAGGATCGTGCAGATCTGATCAGATCTAAGAAGGATTTTTTAAAAAATTTCTAAATAATTCGATTAGATCTAAGAGTTCTCAAATCTAATCATGATAATCTGATATTATAAATTAAAAATTAAAAATAAATTAGATTTAATTTAAAGTACCTGATTGGGTAATCTAATTATCCTATAATGATCCTATTGATTTCTGAGGTTTAGGAAGGAGCCATGCATGCACCTAGCCTCTACCAGTATTCACTTGGGCATGATTTGAATATTTTATCCACAAAAACTTTTTTTTTAAAAAATTAGATCTAGATCTAATCCGAAGAACCTTCAAAACTATTTCTGAAGGCAGCCCATCCGTCACACAAATACCGTCGCGTAGATCTTGAATATTATGACAAAAATGTTGGACCTTCTTCTTAGATTTGTGCCTAACCTTTTAGACTTGTAGAAGAGAAGAAGAGAGAGGATAGAGAGGGTGTGGAATATCAGGGATGGCAGACTTTGGGTGTGGAAAATTATTTCTTGCATTGAATGCACTTTGACGTAAGAAAGGCTTTTATGTCCAATGCCTACTTAGAGTCCCTTTTGACCAAAATAACTCCTTTATTTTATAATTAGGACTCTAGGACTTATTGTTCATATAAAACCATCAGATCTTATCTATTTTTTTTGCCAAACATGATTCAAAAAGATGTCGACATGAGTAGATAAGGAAGAGTCCACTACACCTAGGACTCTTTCCTCAAGAGTTTGATCCAAATTAAACTCTATCATAACTCATACTAGATACCTCCAAAAATCACAAAATTTGGTTCACCCAATGCATAGCTCATGCTCTATCACATACCCAAAAAATAAAATAAAAAGATTTCTACAAAATTTTTTATAAGTATCGGATCAGATGACCCTCAATTCTCTCAAATAAGTTAACTTTTGACCATAGTCCAATTTGACTATGAATGGATTTAATTTCTATAATTAATCTAACCTAGACTTATTCTAGTTAGATAAAAATAAATCCATTCTAAATATAAGAATGAGTCAAATCAAATTTAACTTGATTGTGATGAATCAAAAAGATTTTAGAAGGAGAAAGTCAGGCTGAATCATATGCTAGCACGATTACCTTGAACATGATTGGTTCTAATCCAAATCAATCAAACTAGCTTAGCTCAATTGATGACATCCAGACCTAAACCCTTATTTGTGTGATCCAGTTAGATTCAATTCTATTTGGTAATAAGACATGTCACGATATCTATCATCAACATCATCGAAACACCTTTTGATGGACTAGAACATTACCAATTTATACAATTAGAATGATTGATCATCAAAATCATCCTAATTGCTCCCAAAATCCACCAGTGACACCTAACAGTATTTGGTGGCAATCTATTAGAACTGAAAGTAAACTTTTTGATATAGTTATCTGTGTAATTGGGTTCTTCTGTCTTGAGCCTCGACAGGATTAGGGTTAAGGTGAACTCATCAAACTCAGTATCCATCATATGAGTTAATCATTTGATTTGAGTCCAATGTGAAACCCTAATATTAACTCTTTCTATCATCTTCACTCTACCATGGCCATGGGCTTATGGACTCAATCTCATGATTATCATAGGGCTACTCCTCATCTACCAAGGTAGATGGATCCCCTATTGGTGCAATCCAATTTCTATAATGAACATGCTATAGACAACATACACCTCAAGATTTTGAATGACTAGAAGATTAAGTTATGGTGTAGTCAAACTATAACATTTTTAAGGTAAACTATCGATGCCCCTCAGGCAAAGAATCAGATACACCACTGCAGCATCGAGTCAGTCATCGATGAGAAGGTAGACTTTCTTATGACTACTAGAGGTGGTCATGCTCAGTGCCCTCATTTTCTAACGAGTATCTATACTCTCACTTTGGTATCTCCATATCATAGACTCAAGATACGTCTATCCTAAGAAAGCGATCGTACACCAACCTTCCAAATAGATCACCATCCTCGTGATGATCATACTATCGAAAGCAATTTATGAGTTAATTTTGAAAATTCATGTCTTAAATTTTTAACTCTTGAAAATATGAATTGTCATTACTATTAACTCAAAGGATGTATCATAGATACATTTATATACACACTGTGATAGAAAATAATTCATTAATTAATTTACAGTCAAAATTATAAAATTATCCTTAGAAGTGTATTACAAGTGATAGCCAATCTGGCTTCTAGGGCACACATCAACATGTTGTTCTTGTTGCTTAGAGCCACACAGCATGTTTGGTCTCCACGGATTGTCCACACGAGGTTGTTACATAGATTGAAGGTTCTTCGAATGAAAATACACTCAAAGTGCAAGCTTCTTGCGGATCCCTCATGATGGTCGATCTATAAAATATTCTTCGAATCTCTTGGACCCTCTAAAAGAAGAAGAATAGATAGAGGATTGAGGAAGAAGACCAACTCTTGGATCTCCTAGAAAGAAGAAAAGAAAAGGCTTAAGAAAAACTATTAAGAGAAGACCCATCTTCTCCTTAGGACATCAACCATTGATGTCCTAAATAGTTTTCCATGCCTTGACAAGAGGAGACATTCTCCTCTAGAATTCTCCCATGCTCTTTTTCTTTTCCTCTTTGATTTTTCTCATGGAAAAATCTCTCAAGACATTGATAAGAAAAAGCTCTAAAAGAAAACATACGAGAAGACCTTCTTCTCTTCTTCTTGTCTCAACAGGACATCAACCATTGATTTCCTAGTGAAGCCTTTCATGCCTACAATGTTGGAGCGCCCAGCCACCCATGCCCCTCTCCCCTTTTTTCTCTAAAAATTGCATAGAGTACTTGGATTATTTAATGCCAACCCCATTTAAAAAGGAGTCACCCCAAGGTATGGAAAGACTAGGTCAAAAGACCTAGTCAAAGAAGGAAAAACAAGGACTTTTAGGGGGCATCCAACTCTTGGATGCCTCCCCCAAAAAATTAGGTGTGAGAGACCATAATCCCATGCACAAAAAGGAGAAAGAAAGGGTGACCAAAAAAATATGGCATGGAAAAAGTAGGCACAAAAGGGAGGAAGAGATTTTTAGGATTTGAAACTCTAACCAATTAGAATCCTAAGAAAAAACTACTTCCCAAGTTTGACCAATTCAAACCAATTTCCAGAACAAAATAGAACAGGGCCCAAGGGGACTTCTTAGGCATGGAAAAAAGTCACATAAGAAAATAAGGTAGGCATGGGGCGTGGAGATCATGGTGTAAGGAAAGAAGAAGAGTCCTAGTCTAACTAAGACTCTCCAATTTAGACTAGGTCAAAACTAATTTCAAACCCTTTTGAACTAGGATTAGTGCAACCCAATTAAGGATGATCCTAGTCAAACTAGAAGCCTAATTATATCAAATTAAATTATATTTAAATTTTATTCAAATCCTAACTCAATTAGGAATTAGGTGCACTCAAGTCTTAATTAAATATGGAATCGATCTCCCTTATAATTGACTTATCTCATAAACCAATTAAACTTGACCCAATCAAGTCCAAACTAATTCTAATTGAATCTAATTTAATTAGATTTAATCTCAGCCTAGTTGCTCAGTCAAATTAAGCTAATTAGCAATCTAATTGCTAATAGATCCTCTTGCAACACTTGCACTTGATCGATCATGAACTGCATTGATGATTCAATCACTGAATGATTCTTAATCATCGATCAACCATTCGATTAGGTAGTATCCTCTTATATGTGTGATCCCATAGGTTAGAATCTAAGCTGATAGCATAAGAACCAATTTTTGTATCAATCAAAATGACCATCTAGAAATGGTATCCGATATTTGGATAGGTCAAATGTATGCAAAGCAATATTTTTAGAATTCTGGCCTATGGTTATTGTATAATTCATTCCATTGACCCTTAATGCTCAAGATGACTACGAGTTATCTATCAATACTCAAAATAGTTCATCCATATTGTGTTTCAAAATTTGCAAATCCTATAACTCATAAGAATTATCCAGGCCTCGATTTTGCTAAATTGAAACATATCAAGATATCTACTCCTGAAGTTAGTCAGAAGAGATCGATCCCATCTTGACTCACACACTAACTCTACAAGTACTTGATTAGACCCAGAGTCCTTTCATCATTATACTAGAAATGCAGATATTTTGGCATTAAAGTATAGTGAGTTGCTTGCAAGTCATCATGGTTATCTCAAGTCGGAGGGACACTTATACCTATTAACCTTTACTAGCTACTCTTGATAGTAAAGTACTAAATTGGTCATATTCAATACAGATATACTCAAACATCTCATCTCGATGCCATATCAGTGTCTCCATACTACTTGATTATATAAACAACCAATGGATACAATGTAAAATGATCTAAACTTGATAAGTTATCATCCTAGTTAATAACTTATCATTTGATCATGAACAAATTTAAGAACCACTTGATAAATCCTCTTTTATCAATTGAGTGTGGTTCTAAGAACCGTCATGACTTAGTTCATTTAGGAAAGATAGAACTTATATGATGAATAAGCCAAATGACTATTATTATTTAATAATTTATTTATAAATTATAATCATCTATAACTTAGATGATTAGCATCAAGATATATTTTCTAATAGATTTTGTGTGCAGTTAAGTACTTATTAAATTGGTGCATGAGTTAAGATGGGTGATTGCTTCAAGAGATTGGGGATAATAAATCACTATATTTTAATTTAGTAAAATCTCGATCGAGGTAATCCATATAATGGATATTGAATTTGAAATATAATATGCATGACTTATTCAGGTTTGACAGTTAAATTCTAAGTCATTCTCTGAGTATTGAGGTCAAAGGGATGAATTATATGGTAACCATATGCCACAGGTTTATGGATATTGCGTTGTGACTATTCGACCTATCAAAATATCAAGTATCTTTGCTAGATGGTCACATCGATTGGTACAGAAATTGACTCCTATGCTATCAGCTTAGTGCTGACCCTGAGATTGATTTTCATGATTCCAAAATGTTGAGTAAAAGTATTACTAATCATATATTTCAAGGTTAGATGTAGGATTTTGTAGGTGTTCACATTGAAGAATTTCTCCATGAAAGAAACCATCTCAACATGACAAGCCAAAGCACTTTAAAAAATAAGTTTTCATAAGTTTGGATGGCTCGTTATGAAAAAAATTAATTTGGAAGCTTTAGAGGTAATTCAAAAAGTTTTGAAATTTGAATTGATAAAGATGCTTGGAAAAGATTAAGTTATAATTTCATCAAGTTAGAGATCAAAAGAACTATGTTTTGAAAGCCTTAAGAGCAAGTAGAAAAGAATTCTAATCTTTTGGAGGTAATTCCATAATTTTTGAAAGTCAAAATTGTAAGAAAATCATGTTTGGACAAAAAGAGACGATCCCTAGGTCATTCCCTTTTGAAATGGGGAGCTTGGCACATTATTTTTGTATGGTCTCACAAAAGGATCGACCCATAGGTCAACCCCTAGTGAAAGGGTCAATCCATGGGTCGACCTCTGTTGCATAGAAATAGAAAACAAAAGCTGAATTTTTGAGTGTAGTCCAAGTGCTGACACCTGAGCAAAAAGTGTTGATCCAAAATTATAAGGTGTCAACCCAGGATCAAAAGATATCGACATCTACAGAAAAGGTGTTGACCCCTGCGGAAAAAATGTCCACCCTAATGTTGGGATAGGCTACAACAACTAGTTTTCTACACTTTTTTAATGGACCTTTTTCATTCCAAACAGCTAGTTCAAGCCCTCCAATGGTCCAAACTCTTTCTCCATCCATTAAAAAAATTATTTAAAGGTGGAGAATCAAAAGAAAAAAGAAGAAAGTGGATTAAAAGTAGAAATCATTCAAATTATGATGTTTATTGAATATCTAAAGAAAAAGAGAGAAATTTGTGCATCAAATTCAGAGAGCTTCCAAATGAGATCATCCTCAATCATTTAAGCTTCCTCTTAGCCTTTAAAGAAGAGAATTCAAAGCTTCAAGAGCCATCTTTCAGCCTCTCCTTCAAGCTTCAAAATGAATTTCTTTTTCTCTTTTGCTCTTGTGCAAAATTTTTTATATCTTGTATTTTTATTTCTTTACAAGTTTCTTTGGAGGAAATAAACTTGGGATGTAGGCTGGTCCAGGCTAATAATTAGATAGTGTAAAGACTGTGGTTGGTGCTTCTTGTTTAAAACTGATTGGGTTGATAGTTAACTAGGAAAAACTATCAGTGTAGGATTGTGGTTGGTGAGCCTGACAAAACTAACTAGTTTTATTTATGATTCTAGTTCAAAACAAACATACTATAATCTAGAAATTATAGTGGAATTCTCAGGGAGAGCTTGGAGAGTGGATGTAGGTGTGGGATGCACTTTGAAGGAAATCGAGCAGGGTAAAAGCATGCATTTTCAAAATATTTTTGAATTATATAACAACGAAAGAATTATATTAATCTAAAATTAATCTACTACACTTATTGATCTAATCAAATAAATCCTACTCAAGATATAGACATGCTAATATGTAATTTGAAATTTAAATGTGATTGATCAGCAAATCGAATCTACTGATCGATAGGAGTTCAGAACTCGATACCTATGCATGAGTAGCTGATCTCCATAATCTGAATCCACCAAAATAAGTTATGGTGTCATGCTGCAGCTACACACTTATCCAACCTCTATGGTTGGTCCACACAGAGCTCCTGATCCTGACCAGCTCCACTGGAGTGCTAGCTTTTTGACGGGGCTTTTGATGGCTAATCGCGATCAATCCAATCGATCTCCTTCTTTCTGATCTCTTGGATACTTTAGAAAATAAGAACACCGAGTATGGAGGATGATGAGTCAGTGTCTAAAGTTTGGTGACTATTGGGTACTCACAACACTCAATCTCTCCACCCGAACCCAGAGACCCAGTTCTAGGATTTTGCACTCATCAAAAACCCTGATTACCGAAAATCCTCTCACGCCCTCTCTCTTTGGAATTTTCTCATGAAACAATTTTTCACTAATCAAGGGACTCTCCCTCTATCATACACCTCTCTAGAAATACCTATTAGATGGGTGACCAAAGATTTGAAAATAAAAGAAGTGGTGTTTAAAGATTTTAAGTGCAAGAATCCTGATTTGAGTTTTCCACCCTAGATGGATGCGCCCCACTCTGATTTTCTCTCTCTAAGAAACCCTCTCATGCCTCTTAGCCTTCTTTCACGTAAACCCATGCATGCCCACATGAAAAATAATTTTAAATGTGCGCTAACAATGTGATTTGCATGTAGGTTTGGATAAGGGAGAAAGAGGTTAGATGGTTTCAACTAAACAATTGAATTCAAAATTCTAGTGTAGAGATTATCTCTTCCCAATGCCAAACCAAAGTATTTGACATGTAGAAGGACTCTCCTTCTATGTTCCCATACTCAGAAATGTGCAAAAGTGTGCGTAAGAAATGAGTTTGATGCATGGAGAGGATAAGAAGAGGAAGTTTCAACCAACTAACCAAAACTTGAATTCAAAACTCAAGTTTACTTGAATTGGTCCAATGCTTGGACCAAGTCAAAAGCAGATGAGAGGAGGGGTGTAGAAACATTCTTTTGCAAGAGAAAAACTTACGTAAAAAATTTAGTACTTGAATTCAAAACTCAAGTTTACTTGAATTGGTCCAATGCTTGGACCAAGTCAAAAGCAGATGAGAGGAGGGGTGTAGAAACATTCTTTTGCAAGAGAAAAACTTATGTAAAAAATTTAGGGCGTGAGACAAAAGTGGAAAAGTCAAAGCAAGGTGGCGCAGGCTAAAAGTTTAAATTCAAACTTACTTTGAATTTGTCTTAATTGGTTTCAACCAAATCAATAATTCTAGACCTGATTAAATTAGATCAAATCAAACCAAATTATTCTTAACCCAATCTAATAATATCTTAATCAAATTAGAAATTAATTAGATTTAGGTCTTGATCAAATTAGGATCAAATCATCGATAGCGATTAGGTCATCTCATGACCTTATCGGGTCAAACCCAATCAAATCCAATTTGATCAGATTTGATCAAATCCTCATTGCTTAATTAAATTGAGCTAATCAATAATTAAATTACTAATTAATCCTCCAAAAATATTAGAGTCCCAATTGGATGGGTGTCCGGATAATAGAGTCCCATCAATATGAAACTCCTGAAGAGTCCCAAACTAGTGGGACTCTTGAACCCAGCATCCCAAACGATTGAAACTCGTGATCACAGAGTTTCAAACTAGTGAGACTCTTGATCAGAGAGTTCCAAACAAGTAGGACTTTGAATTTCAATCTAGTGGAACCCATAAAGGTAGAGTCCTAGTCTAGTGGGACTTCTGATTATAGAGTCCCAGTCTAGTGGAACTTTTGATCAGAGAGTTCCAAATAAGTAGGTGTTGGTGTAGAAACTGATCGTCATCGAATCCGACTAGAGTGGAGGCTGATGAGGTCACCGTCCAAGACCTATAAAACAAAGTTCCGTCCGGAGCTAGTGGGGGGGGTGGCTCCGGCAGGACCCTCCAATGATTAAGTCAGCTCTGGCCAACAGGAATGGAGTGCTTGAAAATGAGTTCCACAGAGCTTAGAGAGGGAGAGGAGAGCTTAGAGCGTTGAGATCAGAGATTCGAGATAGCATATCTGGAGGGTCCTTTTTATAGGCAGAGTTTGATGGTGATAGCTGCAGCCGCATGCTGGTGGACCGCTCGAGGTCCGGCAGAGTCAGTCCCAGGGGAAGGCGTCATCTACAGCAGATTGATAGTGACCGCCATCACCGTCTGATAGTGGGTCGCTGTCGGTTGTGGCAGACTAATGGTGATGGCTGCAGTTGTCTTGATACTGAGCCGCTCGGGGTTGAATGAAGGGTTGAAGGGCTTCAATGTGTACCCATTTCGGAGGAGTCTGGACTCCTGAAGAGGAAGCTCGGAAGGAGTTCGGCCCTTATAGGCTTCGGGCTGGAGGCGTGCGGCTAAGGCTCGATCGTAGGAGAGTTCGGTAGGAGCTCGGCTGGTCGAAGGGGATGTTTGGGAGGAGTCTAGCTCCTAAAGAAGTCCGTCCGAAGGATGCCTGCGATGAGTCCATCTCTCGAAGAAGTCCAATCGAAGAGGAATCTTGGAGGGAAGTTCGGCTCTCATAATCATCTGGCTGGAGGAGTGCAGCTAAGGCTTGGCTGCTGGGAGTTCAGAAGGAGCTCGGTCGCTGAGAAGTTCGGCTGGGGGATGGTCGTCGAGGGGTTCGCTGAGAAGTTCTGTCGAGGGACAACCGCTGAGGAGTTCGATCGACTGAAGGGACGGCCGCTTGAGGAGTTTGGCTGAGGGACGGTCGCTTGAAAAGTTCGACCGCTGGGAGTCCGAAGGAGCTCGATCGGCTGAGCAGTTCGGCCGGCTGTAAGGGTTCGGCTAAGACCCATCTACTAAAGCTCTTCTATGGCTATTGGTTGCATTAGGCTGAGCATCGAACTAGACTTCGGCAGGAGCGGGGTTTATCTCCAACACTAGCCCCTCCACTCTTGAGTTCGAAACTCGAAGGAAGGGAGTGCAGAAAAGGCGACTGTCGAAGTCTTCTTCTGGGCTCCATGCTGGTTCAGATCGAAGCTCGGGGGAGATCTCATCTCCAGCTAAAGTTGATGTTGAAGTTGAAGCCCAGGGAGAGATCCCATCTCCAACCGAGGTTGAGGTAGGCCTTGTCTCCTGCGATCGAGGCCGGAGGTTGAGCTCATCGGGGGCGACATTGTCTCCTACAGTCGAGGCTACTTCGGAGGAGATCTCTCCTATAGCCGAGGTCAATATGGGTGCTCGGGAGAGATCCGATCTCTGGCCGAGGTTGGCTCGGTCGATCGAAATAGATCTTATCTTTGGCCGAGGTTGGCTCGGTCTCCTGTAGCTGGGATCGATGCGAGCGCTCGGGGGAGATCTTATCTCCTGTAGTCAAGTGTGATGCGGGCACTCAGGGAAGATCTTATCTCCTACAGTCGAGTGTGATGCGGGCACTCGGGGGAGATCTTATCTCCCGCAGCCGAGCTTTCCTCAGGGGAGATCTTATTTTCTTCGGCTACTAAGATCAATCTCGTCCTGAGATCAGATCTCTCTCGAGCACCCGTATTAACCTCGCCTGCTAGAGACAATATCACCCCCAAGGAGCTCAACCTCTGACCTCGATCGCAGCGGTACCTCAACCTCGGTTAGAGATGAGATCTCCTTCGGGCTTCAACTTTGATATCAACTTTGGCTGGAGATCAAATCTCTCCTTCAAGCTTCGATCTGAACCAGCACGGAGCCCAGAAGAGGACTTCGGCAGTTGCCTTTTCTGCACTCCCTTTCCTTGAGTTTCGAACTCGGGAGTGGGGGGGACTATTGTTGGGGATAAACCCCACTCTTGCCGAAGTCAAGTTCGGTGCCTAGTCAGATGCGGCTGGTAGCCACGGAAGAGCTTCAATGGATGGGTCTTGGCCAAACTCTTACAGCCGATCGAAGTCTTAGCGGTTGAGCTTCTTCGAATTGCTTAGCGGTCGAGCTCATTCGGACTCCCAGTAGCCGGGCTTTAGCCGAACTCCTCAACTGTCGAGTTTCAGCCAGACTCCCATAAGAGCCGAACTCTCTCCACGTCATTCTAGCCAGGCACCTACGGGAGCTGAACTCCCTCCAAGCTTCCTCTTCGATCGGATTTCTTTAGGAGTCAGACTTCTCCCAGACATCCCCTTCAGCCGATCGAACTCCTCTACGGCCGAGCTCCTCCCGAGCTTCTCCTTCGGCCGAACTCCCCCATAAGTCCAAACTCCTCTGGATGAACAATCGCCATTAGTCTGCAACATGCGACGAGATCGGATGACATGGCCACCACTACTGGCGACACCACTCTCCATAACTAGCCCCATGCGGCCCGTGACCTACTAGTATGGCTGTCACTATCCACCCAATGATGCCTTCCTCTCCATATCGAACTCCATGCGGCTCCAACGCCTCGCTACCAGATGGTATGGCCGCTACCATCAATTAAGGTCCGCCTATAAAGGAGCCTCCAGATATGCTAACTCTAACCTCTGATCTCTAAGCTCTCCTCTTCTTCTCTAAGCTCATCGAAACTCATTCCCGAGCACTCCATTCCTGTTGGCAAGAGCTGACTTGATCGTCGGAGGGTCCTGCCGGAGCCACCCCCCAACCGGCTCCAAACGGGACTTTATTTTGCAGGTCCCTAGTAACGACCTCATCGGCCTCCACTCCAGTGGATTTCGGCGATGACTAGTTTTTGCGCCAACAGATTGGCGCTAGAGGAAGGGCAACCCGAAACCTTCTAGGTTCCCTTATTCTTAAAGGAGTGCTCGACGATGATTTCTCTCTCTCCAGAGATCTCTCTTCTTCCTCACTAGAGTTCTTTCCTAAAGAGAAAATGCCTCTAGGAGAGTTTCGACTCGGCGATCGGCGTCCTACGCGCCAGGTCCATCTGCTCCCATTGCAGCCCCGGCAGCCTAGGCTCCACCTGAAGCCACCAAAGATGTAGAGCAGTTCAACCTGCTGGTCGGGTTCGCAGCCCCGCTGAGATGATGCAGGCCGTGCGACAACCTCTGGTGGAGACTTTGTCAGCAAACCCACCATGAGGATGTGAGGAATTGATCATAAGGAAGAGCATTTGGGTATACCAATCGCCCTTAGGAAGAAGAAATGGAGAGCAGAAGTTCTCCCACAGAAGGTTTCACAAGGAGGGCGGAACGAACTTCGGCGAAAGCGAAGTCAAACTCCCCCTCAAAGCTCATCATCGAAATGAAGTTCGGTGCAAGCGAGGCCGAACTCCCTCTCAAGTATGACTCTAAGGAAGCTCCGACAAAAGGGCATGAAGTTCTCCCGTAGGTTTCATAAGGAGATGGAATGAAGTTCGGCGGAAGCGAGGCCGAACTCCCCCTCGAAGCTCATCATCGGAATGAAGTTCAGCGGAAGCAAGGCCAAACTCCCACTCAAAGCTCGTCATCGAAATGAAATTTGATGCAAGCGAGGCCAAACTCCCTCTCGAGTATGACTCCAAGGAAGCTCCGATGAAGGGGCATGAAGTTCTCCCGCAGAAGGTTCCATAGGAAGTTTGGCCGCACTTACAACCTCCCCAGTGCAAGCATGGCCCAAACTTTTCAAGCTCACCATCGAGGAAGCCCCGACAGAAGAGCACGAAGAAGTCCTCCTCCCAAAAGGTTCCGCGACTATGCCCCCCTCAATGCTCCTCGAACTCAGATTCTCACCGAAGTTAAAAACCAATTGCCAAGACCAGAAGGGTTACGGTCTCCCTCAAACAAGCACGATCGAAGCAAGTACTGCCTCTACCATCGCAACTATGGCCACGACACCGAGGAATGCATCCATCTCCAAGATGAAATTGAGGAGCTCGTCAGAAAGGGGCGGCTGAGTAAATTCCTCCGACGCTAATCTGAAGCAGAAGATCAGCCAAGGCCACTACCGTAACCAAAAACGACAAGGTCGGCTGCCTCACGGCATCATCAACGTTACCCCGGGGAGGAGCTTGGTACATTGGTGATTCGTTGTCTCCTAGCGACAAAGCCAAGAGAAGCTTTCTCCAAATTGAGAAGGCCAGCATGAGATAGAGGAGGTCGTCCGACTCGGGCCTCGCTGCCCAAGGAAATCTGGAGGAACAACGCCCCCACAATCCTGAAATGGGGATGTGCTACCAGTAACTCCCCCTCGGTAAAATTGTCCCCCAACAAATAATATTATTTCTGGATGCAAAAACTATGCGATGATAGGGAAGAAGAAGTCAATAATTGCCATGTTAAGAATAGGAGGAGAACCTCATCCTAACGCGAGCAACAACCTCGTGGATAACCTCGGCCAGAGATAAGATCTCTCCCAAGAGCGACCGAGTCAACCTCGGCTAGAGATAAGATCTCTTTCGAGCGAAGGCCTCGTTCACAAAGCATGAGATGGGGAGAGAGGCCCTGACAGTGGCCCTTATGTGCCCCCACAGTCCATTAGGAATAGGAGGAGAACCTCGTCCTAATGCGAGCAACAACCTTGGCCAGCGATAAGATCTCTCCCGAGCGACCGAGTCAACCTCGGCCAGAGATCCCGAGCGCCCGAGAAGCAACCTCGGCCAGGCTAGAGATAAGACCTCCTCTGAGCGATCGAGTCAATCTTGGCTAGAGATAAGATCTCTTCCAAGCAAAGGACTCATTCACAAAGGATGAGAGGGGAGAGAGGCCCTGACAGCGGCCTTTATGTGCCCCCACAGTCCGTTAGGAATAGGAGGAGAACCTCGTCCTAACTTGAGCAACAACCTCGGCTAGAGATAAGATCTCCCCCGAGCGACCATGTTAACCTCAGTTGGAGAGCTTCAACTTCAACCTCGGCTAGAGATAAGATCTCTTTCGAGCAGTCGAGACAACCTCGGCTAGAGAAAAGATCGGAGACAACCTCATCCTGAGATCAGATCTCTCCCGAGCGTCCGTATTAACCTCGGCTGTTGATAAGTATCATAAATTCATAAATAAAAGTATTAATTTATTAATTAATTTATATTAATTTTTAAGAATTATTAATCAATTTATATATAATTTTTGAGAAATTCATATTTTTATTAATTAAAAAATTAATTAAAAAAAATAAAAATTAAAAAATAAAATTTTATTATTAGTGGAAAGAGCTCATTTTTTTGATCATAATGAAATAAATTTTGAGTAAAACAGAGCTAAAACGGAAAAGATATAAATTTTTAAAGAAATAAAATAAATAAAATTTAAATAAAAAAGAAAATGGCTCAGTCGGCTCCACAAGCCAAGCCAAGCCATCAAAGCCGACTCAGCCGATGAAGCCATCAGTCGGTCCACGATCCAAGCATAGACCGCCAGCTCAGCAGAAACCGACGAATCAAAGATTGCCACGTGGCGGACCTAGACCCTTAAAGGGTCCACAGAAATTTATCGCGGATCATAGGGTATTTTGGTCTTTTCACCAAGCAACAAGAGCACTGATTATCTACGGTGTGCAGTGCGGCCGATCCACGTGGTCCATGGGAATAGTAATTATGCGATCGGATGGCTGTGGTTGATTGCGGTCAAGATTGGACGATGGTGGTTATTTTCGGGTTTGATTCAAATTCTATCAGCGATCTGGCGTGATCCAATAGCCAAAAAATCAAGTGATGAAGATCCAATGGTCCAGAATACTCTCGATGATGATCAAGACTCCTGAAGCATGATTTGCGATCAGATTTCATCATCAATGCACGATCGGATGGTCAGAATTTAATTCGGCCCGATCTGGGCTGATATGCATCCGATTTTGATGATTTTTGGACCGTTGGATTCCTATTGAATGGCCAGATTTCATCAGGCTTACCAGAGTCATATCAAAGCTATTTTAATTCAATTTTTATTTAGATTTTGATGATTACAAAGGCCATTAGTCCCACATTGCCTTTAAAAATAAATATCCAGCCCTCCTAGCACTATAAAAAAGATCCCAGGCCTCCAGAAATCAACATCTTCGATCAAGGTGAAGCTTTGGTACAGGGCGAAGCCAGGCTATGGGTTAAAGGCTACTTCGAAGCAACGGGTGCCGAGAAGAAGAGCCGAGCTTCTACACCATCTTTCTACCAATGCCGATCCAAGATCAGAGATCAGGCTATTTTATTTTTTAAATTCTATGTATTTAAATTCTAAAATTTTAATTAATAAAAATTTTATTTTTGCACTTTAATTTCTTGCTTTTTATTTTTATTGCAATTTAATTTTTATACTTTAATTATTACTTTTTATTTTATTGCAAGTAGATGCTAAGATCTAATTAGTAGATCTTGGTACCAAGTTTAAATTTTTGCATCTTTTAATTTTTATTTTTAATCTTCCGACTTCACTTTTGATTCCAAAACTCAAATCATTTTCTTTTTCTTTTTGAAAAAATCAAAGTTTTCAAATCTAAAATACTACCTTCCCTGTGGATTCAATCCGACTCACTGCTATCTATGCATTTTTAATTATTTTAAGAAGTTGGATTAAACTGATAAACATGGTGTCTTAACGACAACATCGCGTTCCTATCAAGTTTTTGGCGCCGTTGCTGGAAAATATTTTTAATTTTTTATTTTGATTTCTTTAATTTATTAAAAATAATTCCAGCAAATGCACCAAGTTTTTGGCACCATTGTCGGGGAAGGCGCGGACATTAAATTTTTGATCTCTTTGATTTTTCTATAAATAAATTATAAATAAAATTTTTATTTTCTTATAAATATTGCCCTTGTTAATTTTTTATTATTTTATAGAAAAAAATTTTAAAGAACAAAAAGAATCAAAAGTTTTGCTTGGTGAGATCAATCCTAACCCTAATTCTCTTTTCTTTTTATTTTATTTTTTTATTTTATTTTTGAATTAATTTTAAAAAAAGTATTTATTTAAATCTAATTAAAAATCTCATGACAAGATTAGAAATCTTAACTGCTTAGAGCATGCATCATATTAGTTTTATTTTTATCTTTATTTTTATTTTTATTTTTTTTGGTGATTGCTGGAGGCAAGGTAAGTCTTTCAGAGTTCAATTAGTTGCATGCATCTAGTGTAAATTGCATAGAACCCTTTAATTAAAAATTTTTTATGCATATTCATATTAAATCAACTTAAGGGCAATACCTAATTAAATAAGATAAGATGGGGATTTGATCACCCTTAGCCCACAAACAACCAACCAGCATCCTGCATCGACCTAATCCTTTAATTTTAAAATCAATTAGACATCAACCCTAGAAACTCGAGCTCAATAGGACAAGAAAACCTAAGAATTGAATTGGATTAGGATAAGTCAATTTGACTGGTGTCTAGGAAAGTGGTTCAGGGACGACTGGGCCCGAAGGAAGGTGGTTTCTAATTGGTTCCGTTCGCTTACCTGGCCAAGCATAATTGGTGTCTAAGGCAAGCAACGGGGGGACTCCCACCGACCTTACACTTACCTGGCTAGTTGATTGGCTAATTCTACACTTGGAGGGCTTGAAGGTGACCTTGGCAGTTAGGAGCTGTCTAGATCTAGGACAACCTTTAGTCAGGATTGATTGACCAACTTGATTGCTAACCAACATTAAATCTAATTAAACCTAATTCTTCTCTTTCTTCTTAGTTCTAGGACTCCTTAGGACCTCTTCTTTAGAACTTTTCTTTCTTTCTTTTTCTTTCTCCTCTAAAAAATAAAATAAAATAAAAATTAAATTTAACTAACTAAAAAAATATTAAAAAAATAATTAAACTTAATTAATAAATAAAATAATTAATCTTTAATATAATAAAATAATAAAAAAATATAAAAAAAAATTTTAAATTTTTTTTTTGAATCACACGTTAGGGTTGCACTAATACATGCACGGTAGAAAATTGCTTTACCTGATCTAGTTGAATCCAACCATAAAATTAAAAGGCTGAATTACATTAAACCCGATAACCAAATGACTGAAAATTTTAGAGAACTATCTAAGCAGATGAAAGAATACTTTATTCCTTCTACCTATAACCCATCGACTTATATCCAATTACCTAAAATTCATGCTATCCACTATGAGATCGAGTAGACTACAATCCAGATGCTTCCATCTTTTTATGGGAATACTAATGAAGATCCTTATAAACATCTGGATGAATTCTTAGAAATCTGCTCTACGGTGAAAATTAAAAATTTAACTAATGATGCCCTTAGATTAATTTTATTTCTCTTATCATTAAAAGATAAAGCCAAGTACTGGCTTGGGACAATAGGGAGATTAATTAAAACTTGGGCTGTCTTACAAAGTGAATTTCTTAAAAAATTTTACCCCATAGGCCGAACCAATACTATGAGGCGAGCTATCACTGTATTTGCTCAGCTTCCAGGGGAACAGATTCACGAGTCATGGGAGAGACTTAAGGAACTTCTTAGAAAATGCCCACACCATGGTCTGTCTAAGTGGCAAATAGTTCAAGCTTTCTATGAGGGTTTAAGAGACCAATACACCTATGGAGGTGCATTCATGAACAAGAGTGAGGATGAAGCCTATACCTTATTTGAACTCCTGAGTGAAAACTCAATTAACCATGCTTCATTGTCTTTCCACCAAACCTGGGCAAGGATCCATGAATTTAAACATCTAAAATCTAGTCATAAGACTGATTTAAATTTGATAAATAAAATGGACTTTCTTGCTCAGAAATTAGATCAAGTCCTAACCCTAGGTCAACAATCTCCTGCATAATTCACATCATCTTCTAATTATCAGAAGATTTATTCAATCTGTGCTAGCCCAACCCATCATGTGAGTGAATGTTCTATGACTGCATAATTTTCATCTTTTATCTAAGAACAAGTCCAAGCTGCTAAAGGCTACTACAAGTCGGTTAATGATCCATTTTCAAATTCATATAATCTAGATTAAAGCAACGACCATAATTTTTCTTGGACATCTCAATAGACTCAGGCTCAGACCCAAATTTCATCTGTGCAAAATTATCAAAATAGATCCTAATATCAAAATTATGCCTATAATAATGGTCAGCCTAGTCAGTTTATCTAGCCATTATATTATAATCAGCCCTCATACCTACCTCCTCAATAGACCAATCTAGCTAATGATAGATTTAACCAACTTCAATAATTGATTCTGACTCAACAGCAATCTATCGCCAGACTAGAAGCTCAAATAGGATAATTAGTTGAGTCTAACATGAGGAGAGAACTAGATCAACTACCGAACCTACCAATTTCAAACAACCCATCTAATGTCCACCAACCACCTGGATTAAATTATCAATTTGATGTTTCATCTAAGAATCCCCAATTTGAGAATGCCAAAGTAACTCCTAAACTTAAAAGCTATAGGATTCTTATGGACCCATACCAAGATCAGGTGAGAGAGGCTAGTATTGATGCTAGCCAAAATAAAAATTTAGAAGAATTGATTAGTACTGAGACTAACCACAGAAGAACCCGAGCCAGAAATTAGTACTGATGCTAGTTTCAGTTTAAATGAAATAGAAATAGGAAAAAAGAGAATAGATGATTCACCCGAGACTTATAAACCTAATATCCTATTCCCTTTAACCCTAGAAGCTGGTTCTTCTTACAAAAATCAAAAGGCATGTAATGAAATGTCAATGGAGTTGTTTAAACAAGACCATAATAATTTACCTCCAAAATTAAAATTGCCTTTAGTCACCATTCCAGCACCCATTAAATCAAACTTAACTCTTAATACAAAAACTCCATTCATAAGCATTTTAGAAGAACAAATAGGAGAAATTCTTAATAAACATGGGTCTAAGAATGGAATCATAAATTATATCCCTAAAATTAACAAAGATTATATTAATAATGGGATTATAGATCAACTTTTTGAGATTGGCAATCCAAAACCATTGGAATTTATCAATCCAATATTTGACACAGGATAATAAGCTACATTGTGTCTGACTGAAGATGGTAAACTTAGCGCTTATTGAAAGGCAACTTAATATTTAATTTTTATGTAATTTATCTTTTTAGTTTATTTTTTTTTTAGGATAATTTGAATAAGTTGGAGGGAGAGCTCAAATTTTCAAAGGCATGTGCTGCACCAAAAATATACTGAGTTAGGTGTATTCTTCCATATTCTTTATTACATCTCTTTATTTTTTCTTCTCCATTGAGGATAATGTCGATTAAATTAGGGGAAGAGAAAAATAAAAATTTTAAAATTTTAAATCCTTAAAAAAGTTAGTATTTAGTATTTAGACACCTGATTATGCTTAAGAATTGAATTAAACTAAGCATTTTTAAAAGAAAATTGATGCACAGATTAGAGAATCTATGAGATATTAAGGAATCAAGTATTAAAAAAATTCAATAAAGAGTTAAGTCTAGAACATAAAAAGTTTTTTCTTGGAGCATTTCTAATTATTTCTATTAGCATCAAAGAAAAGTCTACTTTTTATAGGCTTGTGTAGGATAACTATACGTTTCTTCATATAAAAAATTTATTTTAATAAAATAGTTTTCAAGTACTTCTCACTGAGTAATCGGGCCTCTTTGCCTAAGCAAGCATTGAGTTTCATGTCAAAAGGTGGGAAGGACAAAGAAGCTCATTATAAAGCTAGTCTTAACTCGTAGCCTATTTGATTCGAGCTAGTAAGCCCGAGGGATATTCTATACCTAGTGCCCTAAAGCCAACTGGATTGAAAGTCATTGACCCAAGACTCGCTACATGGATCAAATAGAAAGCTTAAGGAGTTAAGATACTCAATAGTGGTACAACGTTAAAAAAAAAAAAATATTGATTTCCCACTGAGTAATCGGGTCCCATTGCCTAAGTAAGCAATGATATTCGCATCAAAAAGTAGACAATATAAAAATAAAAATCAATAAATGAAGGACGGAAGTAGCAATACACTTGCCTATATGAAAGTTTAGACAAATCAGAGATAAAGGTAGGATAATTTAGAAAAAGTTTTGAAAAATTTAATGTTCTTTACTTAATTTTTCTATTGATAAGTATTAATACCCCAATGATATGTCTCATTTAAGCTCTACTGAATATCAATGGCCATTTTGAAAACTGCTTAGGTAAAATTCGAAACTTTAAAGTTAAAAGATATTTAAAACTAAATTCTTTCTTTACTCGAGGATGAGCAAAGCTTAAGTTGGAGGGTGTGATAAGCATCATAAATTTATCAATAAAAGTATTAATTTATTAATTAATTTATATTAATTTTTAAAAATTATTAATCAATTTATATATAATTTTTAAGAAATTCATATTTTTATTAATTAAAAAATTAATTAAAAAATAATAAAAATTAAAAAATAAAATTTTATTATTAATGGAAAGAGGTCATTTTTTTGATCATAATACAATAAATTTTGAGTAAAACGGAGCTAAAATGGAAAAGGTATAAATTTTTAAAGAAATAAAATAAATAAAATTTAAATAAAGAAGAAAATGGCTCAGCTGGCTCTGCAAGCCAAGCAACCAAGCCAAGCCAAGCCATCAAAGCCGACTCAATCAATGAAACCATCAGCCAGTCCATGATCCAAGCATGGACCGCCAGCTCAGCAGAAACCGACGAATCAGAGATTGCCACATGGTGGACCTAGACCCTTAAAGGATCCACAAAAATTTATCACGGCTCATAGGATATTTTGGTCCTTTCACCTAGCAAGAAGAGCGCTGATTGGCTGCGATGTGCAGTGCGATCGGTCCATGCGGTCCATGGGAGTAGTAATTGCATGATCGGATGGCTGTGGTTGATTGCGATCAAGATCGGACGGTGGTGGTTATTTTTGGGTTTGATTCAAATTCTATCAGCGGTCTGGCATGATCCGATGGCTAGAAAATCAAGTGATGAAGATCCAACAGTCCAGAATACTCTCGGTGATGATCAGGACTCCCGAAGCATAATTTGCGGCCAAATTTCATCCATCAACGTGCGATCAGATGGTCAGAATTTAATCCGACCCGATCTGGACTGATATGCATTCGATTTTGATGATTTTTGGACCGTTGGATTCTTATTGAATGGCCAAATTTCACCAGGCTTACCAGAGTCATATTAGAGCTATTTTAATTCAAATTTTATTTAGATTTTGATGATTACAAAGGCCATTAGTCCCACATTGCCTTTAGAAATAAATATCCAGTCCTCCTAGCTCTATAAAAAGGATCCCAAGCCTCCAGAAATCAACATCTTTGATTAAGATGAAGCTTTGGTACAGGGCAAAGCCAGGCTATGGGTTAAAGGCTGCTATAAAGCAATGGGTGCCGAGAAGAAGAGCCGAGCTTCTACGCCATCTTTCTGCCAATGCCGGTCCAAGATCAGAGATCAGGCTATTTTATTTTTTTGAATTCTATGTATTTAAATTCTAAAATTTTAATTAATAAAAATTTTATTTTTGTACTTTAATTTTTTGCTTTTTATTTTTATTATAATTTAATTTCTATACTTTAATTATTATTTTTTATTTTATTGCAAGTAGATGCTAAGATCTAATTAGTAGATCTTAGTACCAAGTTTAAATTTCTGCATCTTTTAATTTTTATTTTTAATCTTTCGACTTCACTTTTGATTCCAAAACTCAAATCATTTTCTTTTTCTTTTTAAAAAAATCAAAGATTTCAAATCTAAAATACTACATTCCCTGTGAATTCGACCCGACTCACTGCTATCTATGCATTTTTAATTATTTTAAGAAGTCATATTAAACTGATAAATATGGTGTCTTAACGACAACATCGTGTTCCTATCAGCTGTTGGAGATAATATCGCCCTCGAGGAGCTCAACCTCCGACCTCGATCGCAGCGATACCTTAACCTTGGTTGGAGATGAGGTCTCCCCCGGGCCTCAACTTTGACATCAACTTTGGCTGGAGATGAAATCTCCCCTCCGAGCTTCAACCTGAACCAGCACGGAGCCCAGAAGAAGACTTCGACAGTCGCCTTTTTTGCACTCCCTTCCCTTGAGTTTTGAACTCGAGAGTGGGGGGGAATATTGTTGGGGATAAACCCCGCTCCTGCCGAAGTCAAGTTTGGTGCCTAGCTTGATGCGGCCAGTAGCCATGGAAGAGCTTCAGTGGATGGGTCTTGGCTAAACTCTTACAGCCGACCGAACTCTTAGGACCGAGCTTCTTCAAACTGCTTAGCGACCGAGCTCCTTCAAACTCCCAGCGGTCGAGCTTTAGCCGAACTCCTCAACCACCGAGCTTCAGTCAGACTCCTGCAAGAGCCGAACTCTCTCTGCGTCATTCCAGCCAAGCACCTACGGGAGCCGAACTCCCTCTAAGCTTCCTCTTCGATCGAATTTCTTCAGGAGCCGAACTTTTTCCAGACATTCCCTTCAGCTGACCGAACTCCTCTGTGGCTGAGCTCCTCCCGAGCTTCCCCTTCGGGCAAACTCTCATATAGGTCCAAACTCCTCTAGATGAACTATCGCCTTTAGTCTGCAATAGGCAACGAGATCGGACGACATGGCCACCAGCGACACCACTCTCCGTAACTAGCCCCATGCGGCCCATGACCTGCCAGTATGGCTGTCACTATCCACCAGACGATGCCTTCCTATCCATACCGAACTCCATGTAGCCCCAACGACTCGCTACCAGACGGTATGGCCGTCACCATCAATTAAGCTCCGCCTATAAAGGACCCTCTAGATATGCTAACTCTAACCTCTGATCTCTAAGCTCTCCTCTTCTTCTCTAAGCTCACCAAAACTCATTTTCGAGCACTCCATTCCTATTGGCCAGAGCTGACTTGATCATCGGAGGGTCCTGTCGGAGCCACCCTTCCATCGACTCCGAACGGGACTTTATTTTATAGGTCCCCAACGACGACCTCATCGACCTCCACTCCAGCAGATTCTGGTGATGACTAGTTTCTGTGCCAACATCAGCCAATCATGACTCTTGATGCAATTAGATCTAAATTTGATTGATGGGATGATATCATCTGATCTAATCAGATTATGGTCCCTCACAAATCTCCTTAGGTGGTGCCAGGATTGGTCAAAGAAGACTCTTTGATGCCACCCAAGTTGAAAGCATTAAGCAACTGGAGTCCCATCTGTATGGGACTCCAGGCATGATCCTCATGGGGATCATGCCTCCCTACGCATGTGCCCCTTCCCTTTCTACTTTTTAGCAGGGGGACAAAGCCTCATGTTCTCTCCTATGGGTGCATGACACATGGGCAGATTTCTAAATATCAAAAGTCAACGTTTGACCAAAGTCAAAGGATAAGATTTAGCAGGTGATAAAAAATGATAGGTATTATCTCAAATTTATCTCATAAATTAAGACAACCCTTTTTCGATATGGACAAGCTCCAATCAGTTCAAGTAATGGTTCTTGAGTGAGCTCAAACATATTTGGCTCAGTCGAGATAAGCTTTAATGATTGTTGAAGGAGAACATTATGCTCAATCATGTGCTAGCATAATTTTCTTGAATTTAATTAAATCTTATTCAAATCAATTGAGCTAGATTAGTCCAATTGATGATATCCAGATCCAAACCCTTATTTGTGTGACCCAGTTAGGTTCAGTTTCGTATGATAATGGGATATGTCGTGCTCTCTATCATCGACTTCATCAGAACACCTTTTGATGGATTAGAACTTTTTGGATTCAGATAATTAGTATGATCGATCATCCAAATCATTCTAATTGCTTTCTATTGACATAAAATTTGGTCATCACCAAAATTGGCTAGAGCGATGGTGGACGAGGTCGCCATCGGGGACCTACAAAATAAAGTCCCATCCGGAGCCGATGGGGGGTGGCTCCGGTAGAACCCTCCGATGATCAAGTTAGCTTTGGCCAACAGGAATGGAGTGCTTGGGAATGATTTTCACAGAGCTTAGAGATGAAAAGGAGATCATAGAGATCAGAGAGATTAGAGTTAGCATATCTGGAGGGTCCTTTTTATAATGGAGCTTGATGGTGATAGCTATAGCCGCATGCTGGTGGACTGCTCAAGGTCCGGGAGTCAGTCTCACGGGAAGGTGCCGTCTGTAGTGGGTTGATGGTGACAGCCATCACCGCCTGATAGCGGGTCGCTGTCACTTGCAGCGGATTGATGGTGATGGCTGCAGCTATTTTGATACTGAATCGCTTGGGGCCGAATGAAGGGTAGAAGGGCTTCGACATGTGTCCATTTTGGAGGAGTTTAGACTCCTGAAGAGGAAGCTTGGAAGGAGTTTGGCTCCCATAGGCGTCTGGCTAGAGGTGCGCGGCTAAGGCCTGATCGCTGGGGAGTTCGGTAGGAGATCGATCGATGAGAAGTCCGATCGGGGGATGACTGCTGACGAGCTCGACCGCTGGGAGTCCGAAGGAGCTTGATCGACTGAAGGGACAGTCGCTTGAGGAGTTCGGGCGCTGGAGAATTTTGTTAAAGCCCGACCGCTTGGAGTTCAAAAAGCTCGACCGCTAAGCAATTCGATCGATTGAAGGGGTTCGAAGGAGCTCGACCGACCGAAAGGGATGTCTGGGAGGAGTTCGGCTCCTAAAGAAGTCCGATCAAAGGGGAAGCTTGGAGGGAGTTCGGCTCTTGCAGGCATCAGGTTGAAAGGGTGCGGAGAGAGTTCGGCCCTCGTGGAGGTCCGATAGAAGCTCGATCGCTAAGGAGTTCCGCAAAATCCTGGCCGCTGGGAGTCCAAGGAGCTCAACCGCTGGGAGTCCAAGGAGTTCGATCGTGGCTACTGATTGTATTAGGCAGAGCATCGAATCGAACTTTGGCAGGACTGGGGTTTATCTCCAATAGTAGTCCCCCCACTCCAGAGTTTGATGCTCGAAGGAAGGGAGTGCCAAAAAGGCAACTGCCGAAGTCCTCTTCCGGGCCCTGTGCTGATTCAGGTCGGAGTTCGGAGGAGCTCTGATCCGCAGCTGCGGTTGACGCGGTCGCTCGGAAGAGATTTTATCTCTATCTGAGGTCATCCTAGGCACTCTGGCTGAGGTTGGCTCGAGCGACCAGGCCGAGGTTGGCTCGGGCACTCTGGCCGAGGCTGATGGAGATCCCATCTCCTACAGACTTCGGAGCTCGGATTTAGACTTTGCTCGCATTAGGATGAGGTCCTCCTCCTTTTCCTAATGGGCTATGGGGGCACAAGCGGACCGTCGGTCAAGCCTCTCTCCCATCTCGCTAGGGTGGACAAGGCCTTCGACTTTGCTCGCATTAGGATGAGGTCCTCCTCCTATTCCTAACGGGCTGCGGGGGCATATACGGACTGTCGTCCGAGCCTCTCCTCCATCTCGTCTAAGGTGGATGAGGTCTTCAACTTTGCTCGCGTTAGGACGAGGTCCTCCTATTCCTAACGGGCGGTGGAGGCACATGCGGGACCATCGTCCGAGCCTCTCCCCACATTATTGTCTAAGGTGATTGAGGCCTTCGACTCTCCCTCCATCTTATCTAAGGTGAACGAGGCCTTCGACTTTTGCTCGCGTTAGGATGAGGTCCTCCTCCTGTTCCTAAGGGCTATGTGGGCACATGCGGACCATTGTCCGGCCTTCCCTCCATTCTCGTCTAAGGTGAACGAGGCCTTCGACTTTGCTCGCATTAGGATGAGGTCCTCCTCCTGTTCCTAATGGGCCGTGGGGGCATATGCGGACCATCGTCCGAGCCTCTCCTCCCATCTCATCTAAGGTGAACGAGGCCTTCGACTTTGCTCGCATTAGTACGAGGTCCTCCTATTCTTAACGGGCCATGGGGGCACATGCGGACCGTCGTTTCGAGCCTCTCCCCCATCTCATCTAAGGTGAATAAGACCTTCGACTTTGCTCGCGTTAGGAGGAGGTCCTCCTCCTATTCCTAATGGGCAGTGGGGGCACATGCGGACCATCGTTCGAGCCTCTCCCCCCGTCTCGTCTAAGCTGAATGAGGCCTTTGACTTTGGAAAGGTCTTATTTTCCACGATCGAGGTTGACTCAGGGGAGATCTCATTTTCTGCAGTCGAGGTTGCTCTGGGGGAGATCTTATCTCCTGCAGTCGAGGTTTAAAGGTCTTTAACCTGCTCGCGTTAGGATGAGGTTCTCCTCCTGTTCCTATCGGGCTACTTTCGCTCATTTCTTTCCTGCCATCACGTAATCCTTGTACCAAAAATCAATAATGCTGAGCGAAGGAGTTTTTTTTAAAGGAAGTCTACTGATAATACATCCTTAGGTTTTCTGAGTTCCAAGGTTGGGGAAGCACTATCCCTCCGAGCTCCTTCAGGCGATAAGTTTTGGGTCGGATGACCTCCATCACCTCATACGGACCTTCCCAATTTAGCGTGAGCTTCTCTTGAGGCTGAGCGACAGCAGCTCATCGGAGCACTAAGTCCCCCACTTTGAACGTCTTGTTTTTAACCCTAGAGTTGTAGTACCGAGCCACCTTCCATTTGTAGGCTGCCATCCGGATGCGGGCTTCCTTTCTTTTTTTTCTTCCAGAAGGTCGAGATTGACTCTGAGGTCTTGGGGGTTGTGCCATTCGTTGATGCCCATGACTCGTGCAGACGGAAGCTTGAGCTCAACCGGGATAACTGCCTCAGTACTGAAGGCTAAGGCGAAGGGTGTTTTTTCGATCGACACCCTCTGAGTAGTTCGGTATGCCCAGAGGATATGGTAGAGTTTGTCCACTTAGACCCCTTTTGCCCTATTGAGCCTTGCTTTGATTCCTTGCAGTAGGGTCCGGTTGGTTACCTCAGCTTTCCCATTGGTCTGTGGGTGAGCCACCGATGTGAAGCAGTGGGAGATGTTTAGCCCTTCGTAGAACTCGACAAATCTTGCCCTAGTGAATTGTTGCCCATTGTCAGTTATGAGGGTTTGGAGTAGGCCGAACCGGTAGACTAGTGACTTCAAGATGAAGTCTTGCACCTTGGCCTCGATAATCTTCGCTAGTGGTTTGGCTTCGACCCACTTGGTGAAATAGTCAATCACGACTAGGAGAAACTTTCGCTGCCCAAACGTCATTGGAAAGAGGCCGAATATATCCATTCCCCACTATGCAAATGGCTAGGGTGAGCTAAGCAGAGTAAGTTCGGATACTGGCTGCCTCTACATGCTGGCGTTCTTCCGACAACGGTCGCACGTCTTTACGTATTCTATGGAATTGCAAAATAAGGTTGGCCAGTAGTACCCCTATTAGAGTAGTTTTTATGATAGAGACCTGGGTCCTACTTGACTTCCGTAGAGTCCTTCGTGCACATCCCATAGCACGAGGTCGGCCTCAGAAGATTGGAGACATCTCAGCAATGAGAGGGAGTATGACCTCTTATACAACCTGCCTTTGTATAAGACGTAGCAGGAGGCTTGATTCCTGAGCTTCTGAGCTTCTTTTCGATCATGGAAAAGGATCCCCTCTTCAAGGTAGGCGATCAATGGGTCACTCGAATTCCGTCTATAGGATGGCCTGAGATTTCTTTATGGTCGGGCACTTCAAAGTTTCCAAAAATACTTCTTTGGGGAGCTTGACCGAGGTTGAAGCGGCCAACTTGGAAAGAAGATCGGCTCTCGCATTTTTCGCCCTCGGGATGTGCTGAATGCCAAAACTATCAAAGGTCGGGATCAAATTCTTCACTTTTCCGAGGTACCACATCATGCTTTCCTTTTGTGCCTCGTAAACGCCACCAACTTGACCAACCACCAACTAGGAATCGCTGTAGACTTGAAGTCGATCTACTTTTAATTTCCTTGCTATCTTCAATCCGGCGATCAGTGCTTCATATTCGGCCTCATTGTTGGTCGTGGGGAACTCGAGATGCAGCGCGTACTCGACGACGACTCTCTTAGGACTGACCAAGACCAGCCCCGCACCAGCTCCAGCAGAGTTGGACGAACCATCCACGTGCATAGCCTAGGAACCTTTAGGGAGGTTGGCGCTCTCTTCAGGGAGGTTCGGCTACGACAACTCGACTTCGTCGAAGTTCAGCCTCGCTCTGGTGCCGATCTTGCTCGATTTAAGCTTGGCTTCATCGAGGTTCGGCCTCGCTCTGGTGCTGGTCCCGCTCGACTTTGACTGGAATGGTGCATTCTAGCATAAAATCCATCAGTATCTTGGCCTTGATCAATGGCCTGGGCCGATAGTTGATGTCGAACTCTGTGAGCTCGATTGCCCATTTTGCGATTCTTCCAGAAGCATCTGCTCGGTGGGGGACTGCTTTTATTGGTTGGTCCATGAGGACCGTTATGGTGTGCTCCTGGAAGTAAGGTCAGAGCCTCCTGGCAGCAATTAGAAGATAGTAAGTTAGTTTTTCTAACCTAGAGTATCTGGTCTCCGTGTCCCTTAGGACTCGGCTCACATAGTAGATTGGTCCCTGCATCTTTGCTTCTTCCCTGACCAGGACTGCCGCCAGGGCCACTAGAGAGACAGCTAGGTATAGGAATAATTCTTCTCTGGGTTCGGGCTTTGCCAGTAGTGGGGGCGTGCCGAGGTAGTTTTTAAGCTCCTTGAATGCCTGTTGGCACTTCACCATCTAGCAGAAGTCCTTCGATCGCTTAAGAACCTGAAAAAAGGGCATGCATCATTCGGCCGACCTTAAGATGAAGCGATTTAGGGATGCTACATTCCTGGCCAAGTGCTGAACTTTCTTGATCGTCTTTGGAATGGTCATTTCCTGAATGGCTTGGATTTTCTAGGGGTTTGCCTCGATTCCGCATCTCGACACCATGAATCCGAGAAATTTTTTGGAGGTCACACCAAAGGCGCATTTGGTCGGGTTTAGCTTCATCTTGTGCTTCTTGAGTGCATCGAAGGTCTTTTTAAGGTCGGTCAGGTGGTCTGTTGAAGCTCGGCTTTTGATGAGCATATCATCTATGTATACCTCCATGTTGCGGCCGATCTACTCCTTGAAGATCTTATTAACCTGAGTGCATCAAAGGTCTCTTCAAGGTCGGCCAGGTGGTCTGTTGAAGCTATACTTTTGATGAGCATATCATCTACGTATACCTCCATGTTGCGATCAATCTGCTTCTTGAAGACCTTATTAACCAAACGCTGGTATGTTGCCCCTGCATTCTTGAGTCCAAAAGGCATGACCCTGTAGCAATAAAGACCATGATCAGTAATGAAGGCAGTCTTCTCTTTGTCCTCGGGCGCCATGCCTATCTGGTTGTAACCAGAAAAGGCATCCATGAAGGTGAGGAGCTCATGGCCCGAGGTTGCATCCACCAGTTGGTCGATCCTGGATAGGAGGTAGCTATCATTCGGATAGGCCCTGTTCAGCTTCTTGAAGTCGACGCACATCCTCCACTTGTTATTCGCTTTCTTGATGAGAACCATGTTTGAGATCCAGGTCGGATAGTTAACCTTTTGGATGAGTCTGGCTTTGAGGAGCTTGTCTACTTTTTCGGTGATTGCTTTCTGCCTCTCCGAGGCATGGTGGCCCATCTTTTCTCTTATCGGCCGGTGCCTCGAATCGATGGCCAGTCGATGTTCCATGACCTCGGCATCGATCCCCAGCATATCCGCTGGGATCCAGGCGAAGACGTCCGCATTTCTTTTGAGGAAAGCGACGAGCTACTCCCAAACCTCGACCGTCAAGTTAGAGCCGATCTGCACCACATGCTCCGAGTTTCCATCATTCAAGGACACAGAGACGAGGTCCTCTATAGGCTCACCCCGCTCCTCAGTGAGGTCATCGCGGACGTCCAGTCTGTCAACAAGATAAGGGTCGGGCTGATCTCCCTTATGCAGGGCGATCGAGTAGCAATACCTCGTCAGAGCCTAGTCTCCTCTGACTTCTCTGACCTCATGACTCGTTGGAAACTTCATCTTCAAATAATAGGTTGACACTACCACCCGAAGTGCATTTAGACCAGGTGGGCCAAGGATCACCTTATAGGCGGATGGGGTCCTTACGACTAGGAAGTCAACCTGCGCTTTGGCCAGCTTCGGGCATTGCCCTACTGCTACGGTCAATGTTATTATGCCTTCGACTGGTATGGCATTGCCAACAAACCCTACCAGTGGGAAATTCATAGGCCCCAAGCGGTTATCGGGTAGGGACATTTTTGAGAAGGCATCGTAAAACAACACATCGATCGAGCTTCTATTATCTACCAAAATGCGGCATACATCATAGTCAGCAATGTTCAAAGAAATTACAATCGCATCATTGTGCGAGAATTGGATCCCCTAACCATCCACCTCGGTAAAGATCACGGGTTCCATGGTCCTCTGCCTCTTCATCGGTCCCTCGGGTCCACTGGCCTCTCCCTGTTGAAGTCCCACCATGATAGTGTTGATGACGCCAAGGGGCAGCCGATCTTCTTGCTGGTTTTTCCCACTTGGCGGTAATGCTCTCAGTCGATCTTCCTTCTCAAGCCATCTTCGTAGAAATCGACTAAGTCTGCCTCGCCCGATGAGCTCTTCGATCTCATCCTGGAGTTGGATGCACTCCTTAGTGTCATGACCGTGGTTGCGATGGTAAAGGTAGAACTTGTTGGGATTGCGCTTGCTAGGATGGGAACGCATTCTCTCTAATCTTGGAAGTTGCTCCCAGATCTCCATCAGTACTTGAGTCTTCAGGGCGTTAAGGGGGGCGTAGTTGTGAAATCATCATCATCGGGGAGAACTTCGGCGCTGGGGGAACCTCGACGTGTCCTTCCGTCAGGGCTTCTCTGCCTTCGAGCTTGAGGGGGAGTTCAGGCTCGCCCGTGACTAGTGGGATTTCGAGAACGTGGCCGAGCCTCGGTCCACTTCCTTTCTTCGATGGGCCTGCCTGGCCTGTTGATTCATCACTTGCCGCTGGCTTCGTCATCCTTAGCCTCGAAGGCCTCCTTTGCCCGGGCATAACTTTCGGCCCGAGCTAGCATGTCGGCAAAATTCTTGGGATACTTTTTTTCCAGGGAGAACAGTAAGTCGTTCTTCTGAAGGCCGCCCTTGAGAGTGGCCATGATGACTGACTGGTCCAGGTCTCGGACCTCCAGTGCAGCAGTATTAAATCGGATGACGTAAGCCCGGATGGTTTCCCCCTCATTTTGCCTGATGGCCATTAAGGAATCCGAACCTTAACGTGGATGCCGACTACTGATGAAGTGGCCTGCAAATTATTGACTCATCTGGTAAAATGATAAGATGGTACTCGGCTTGAGTGCTGAGTACCAGTTTCTGACGGCCCCTTTAAGGGTAGAGGAAAAAGCTCGGCATAAGATAGCGTCTGGCGCGCCATGGAGCAACATCATTGTCCGAAAAGCTTCCAAGTGGTCAACCAGATCGGTGGTCCCACCGTAGCTCTCGAACTGTGAGAGCTTGAAGTTCGATGGGATCGGTTTCTGCATGATTTTTTGCAAAAAAGGGGGTCAGTGCAAATGTCATTACCGCATGAGGAGGGAGTGTGACGAAGTTTTTTGATTCGTCCGCTTATTTCTAAGAGCCTTTGATCCAGGAGATCTTTATGATCTCTGATCTCCAAGGTTTTCTTGCAGAATGGGTATGAAGCTTCACCCTAGGTCGAGCCGCGGTCCGAGCAGGGGCTCTCCCTCCGTTGCCTTCCTTTCTGAGGATTGGAGGTCGGGTAGCCCATGTCGGTCGCCCCTGGACTGGACCACATGGCTCTGGAGAATCCCATGCCGGTTGAGCTAGTACTGGGGCCTGCTGGTGCATGGCCTGCACCGTCTGCACTATCTCTATGAGACCATGAACCTACTGGACGAGCAGGTTGAACTACTCCGTGTCCACCACGGCTATAGAGTGAACCTGGGTCACCGGGGCTGGAGCTGGAGCGGACGGATCCAAATGAGATCGAACCGTAGAGGCCATCGATCGTCGGGTCGAGGCTCTCTTGGGAGGCATTTTTTTTTTGGAAAGGAATTCTAAAGAGCAAAAAGAGAGATCTCTGGAGTGGGAAGAGGGAAATCATCGTCGAGCACTCCTTTAAGAACAAGGAAACCTCAGAGGTTCGGGCCCTCCTTCTAGCGCCAGTCTGTTGATGCAAAATTTGATCATCACCGAAATTGATTGGAGCGGTGGTGGATGAGGTCACCGTCGGGGACCTGCAAAATAAAGTCTCATCCGGAGCCGGTGGGTGTGGCTTCGATAGGACCCTCCGACGATCAAGTCAGCTCTGTCCAACAGGAATGGAGTGCTCGGGAATGATTTCCATAGAGCTTAGAGATGAAGAGGAGATCTTAGAGATCAGAGAGATTAGAGTTAGTGTATCTGGAGGGTCCTTTTTATAGCAGAGCTTGATGGTGACAGCTGTAGCCGCGTGCTGGCGAACCGCTCGAGGTCCGACGGAGTCAGTCTCATGGGAAGGTGCCATCTATAGTAGGTTGATGGTGACAGCCATCACTGTCTAATAGCGGGTCGCTGTCACTTGCGGCGGACTGATGGTGATGGATGCAACTGTCTTGAGCCACTCGAGGCTGAATGATGGGTAGAAGGGCTTCGACGTGTGCCCATTTTGGAGGAGTTCGGACTCCTGAAGAGGAAGCTCGGAAGGAGTTTGGCTCCCATAGGCATCTGGCTGGAGGTGCGTGGCTAAGGTTCGATCGCTGGGGAGTCTAGTAGGAGCTCGATCGGTGAGAAGTCCGACCGAGGGATGACTACTGACGAGCTCGGCCGTTGGGAGTCCGAAGGAGCTCGACCGGCTGAAGGGATGGCCGCTTGAGGAGTTCGGGCGCTGGAGAATTTCGTTAAAGCCCGACCTCTTGGAGTTCAAGGAGCTCGACCACTAAGCAATTCGACCGGCTGAAGGGGTTTGAAGGAGCTCGACCGATCGAAAGGGATGTCTGGGAGGAGTTCGGCTCCTGAAGAAGTCTGACCGAAGGGGAAGCTTGGAGGGAGTTCGGATCTTACAGGTGTCTGGCTGGAAGAGCGCGGAGAGAGTTCGGCCCTCGTGGGGGTCCGACTGAAGCTCGGCCACTGAGGAGTTCCATGAAAGCCTAGTCACTGGGAGTCCAAGGAGCTCAGCCGCTGGGAGTCCAAGGAGTTCAGCCATGGCTACTGATTGTATTAGGTAGAGCATCGAATCGAACTTCGGCAGGAGCGGGGTTTATCTCCAACACTTCCAAAATTCACCAGTGACACCTAGCAGCAGTATATGGTGGCAACCCATCAGAACTAAAAATGAACCTCTCGATGCAGTTACCTATGTGATTAAGTTTCTCTATCTTGAGTCCTGATCAGATTAGGGTTAAGGTGATCTCATCAAACCCTAATTTTCGTCATATGAATTAATCATTCAATTCAAGTCTAATGTGAAAACCTTAATAGAAACTCTTTCTATTTGGTCAATCTGCCATGGCCATAGACTTATGGATTTGATTGTCATGATCATCATAGGGCTGCTCCTCATCTGTGAAGGTAGATAGATCTCCTATTGGTGCAATCCAATTCCTACAATGAACATGCTATAGCCAACATACACCTCAAGATTTAAAATGGCTAGGAGACCAAGTTATGGTGTAGTCAAACTATAACATCCTTAAGGTGAACTGTCGATACACCTCAGGTCAAAGAACCAGACACACCACTGCAGCCTCGAGCCAGTCATCGATGAGAAGGTAGACTTCCTCATGACTGCTCGAGGTGGTCACACTCAGTGCCCTCATTCTCTAACGAGTACCTATACTCTTGCTCCGATATATCTATACTATAGACTCAAGACTCATCTACCCTAAAGAAGTGATCGTGCACCAACCTTTCAGATCAATCACCATCCTCATGATGATCCTACGGTCGGAAGCATTTTATGAGTTAATAATGAAAATTCATGTCTTAAATTATCAACTCTTGAAAATATGAACTATCATTACCATTATCTCAAGAGATGTATCACAGACACTTTCAAATATACATTATGATAGAAAATAATTCATTTTATTATTTATAGTTAAAATTATAATTTTGTCCTTAGATGTATAAACAAGTGTCAGTCAATTCTGGCTTCTAGGGCACACATATCTAACAAACTCATACTTGACCTAAAACCAGTTGGCTACAAATCTAAGTCCCATCTTCTCAAGGTGGGTTTCGATCTTCTACTGGCCCAACGGCTTTGTGAGTCGGCCTGCCACATTGTATGCAGAGTCAACTCTCTTGACCTTGATATAATCTTTCTCGAGGTAATCATAGATGAGGTGATATCGTCGCTCGATGTGCTTGAATTTTTGGTGAGACCTTGGCTTCTTAGCAAGGACTATGGTGCAATTGTTGTCGCAGTATAGAGGAATGGCATCTGATGGCATTGCTCCAATCTCTATGGTGAATTTTTTGTACCAGAATGCCTCCTTCGTAGCTTCTGATGCAGCGATGTATTCTACTTCCATGGTGGAATCTGTTATCACTGTTTGCTTGAAACTCTTCTAACTGATAGCACCACCATTACACACAAACAGACTCCCAGATGTTGACTTTTGATCATCTATATCGGACATAAAATCTGAATCTGTATATCCCTGGATTTGGAGTTCTCCATAACAAAAAACCAACAACATATCCTTAGTTCTTCTTAAATACTTAAGGATACATTTCTCAGAAGTCCACTATTCTTCACTTGGATTCGACTGATATCTACTCGTGACACTCACAGCATGGGCTATATTAGGTCATGTACATAACATGGAATACATGAGGCTTCCTATTGTTAAAGCATAAGGGATCTTGCTCATGCGTTCAATCTCCTCTGGTGTGTTGGGACACATTTTCTTGGAGAGATGAATACCATGTCTGAAGGGTACTAATCCTCTTTTGGAGTTTTCCATGCTAAACCTCTTTAACACTTCCTCTATGTACATCTTCTATGAAAGACCTAGCATCCTATTTGGTCTATCTCTATAGACTTTGATTTCTAGAATGAAGGATGCCTCTCCTAGATCTTTCATGGAGAATTCTTTAAATAACCACATTTTAACTATAGTCAACATGGGAATATCATTCCCAATAAGGAGGATATCATCCATGTGCAGTACGAGGAAGACAATAGTGCTTCCAATGATCTTTTCCAAAATATATGGTTCCTCCTCATTTTTGATGAAACCAAATAATTTGATCACATCATTAAAATGAGTATTCCATCTCTGAGATGCTTGCTTAAGTCCATATATGAACCTTTGCAGCTTGCATACTTTGTGATCAGCATCACTAGATGTGAAACTGAGCGGTTGTTCCATATACATATCTTCCTCAAGGTATCCATTTAAGAATGCCATTTTTACGTCCATTTGTCATATTTCATAATCAAAATAGGCTGCAATAGCAAGCAATGTGCGGATGAATTTTAGCATAGCTACTGACAAAAAGGTATTCTGATAGTCAATGCCTTCGCACTGACTGTAACCTTTTGCCACTAATCTAGGTTTGAATGTCTCTACATTTCCATCTGCACCAATTTTTCTCTTGTAGATCCATTTACACCCAATAGATACTATACCTTCTGGTGGATCTACCAAGGTCCAAACTTGGTTTGAGTGCATGGAATCTATTTCTGACTTCATTACCTCTAACCATTTCTTGGAGTCGATATCTGATATCGCCTCATCATAGATTTTGGGATCACCATGAACCTCATTATTTACGAGAAATATTTCCTCTATTTTCTCTAAAATAATACCTAAGTACCTCTCAGGGCGACGGAAAACCCTTTTCGATCTACGAGGTGGAGGAGGTAGTGATTGTATTAGCTCAACCTGATTTGGTTCCATGGGGTCCTTAGCCCATTGCTCTTGGGAGACTTTCTCCTCTAGCTTGATCTACTTTTCAATGCTGCTATCTTGAATAAATTATTTTTTAAGAAAAATGGCATGCTGACTCACAATCACATTGTAGTCTTCTAGAATGTAGAAATAATATCCTAATGACTCTTTAGGATATCCTATGAATCGAGCTCTAAAAGACCTATAGTCTAACTTGTTTGCTTGTTGTCCTTTGACATGAGCCAAACAACCCCAAATTCTGAGATGACTCAGACTTGATTTCTTACCATGCCATATCTTACACGATCTGGTAGGAACAGTTTTAGAGGAAATCCTATTCAGTAAATATATAGTAGTTAATAGACTATGTCCCCAAAGAAAATCAGGAAGATCTATGAAGCTCATCATGGATCAGACCGTATCTAATAGGGTCTGGTTTCTCTGTTCTGAAATTTTGTTGAGTTGAGGTATTCTCGGTGGAGTCTATTGAGAGACTATGCCAATTTGCTTGAGATAGTCTAGGAATTTTCGACTAAGGTATTCACCTCCTCGATCTGATCGAAGAATCTTAATGGGTTTTTTAGTTTGCTTTTTGACTTCATGTTTGAATTTCATGAACTTTTCAAAAGCTTCAGACTTGTGTCTCATAAGATACACATACCCATACTAAGATAAATCATTGATAAAGGTTATGAAGTAATCAAAATTGCCTATGACTGATACATCAAATGGGCCGCACACATCAGTATGCACTAGGGCAAGTAGATCCACGGTCCTTTCCCCATGTTCTACAAAAGAGAGCTTAGTAAGACATGATTAACAAATTGGATATGACTCGAAAGTCAATAGACTCAATAGCCTAATTTTCTCCAATTTGTTAATCCTATCTTCTGCTGTATGACCTAGCCTTAGGTGCCATAGATACCTATCATTTGGTCTATCCCTGGGTCATTTTATGGCATTCACATTTTGCTCGATATTCAAGACAGATACATCAATATGTAATTGATAGAGACCATTAATGAGAAAACCACTTGCAATTTTATTTCTTTCATAAACGATATTACAATGGTCCTTAAGAAAACTAATTACATAGCCTTCTTGTGCTAAACATGAAATAGAAATCAAATTTTTGCTTGTACCAGGCACATAATAATAATTTCTAAGTACTAAATCTAAGCTAGATGGTAGTTGAAAGGGATAGATTTTCACGATCACAGCAGTAATCCCTACTCTATTTTTGATGCATAGGATAATCTCACCATCCCTCAGCCTCCTGCTATCCTCAAGACCCTGCATGGAAGTGCATAAATGAGCACTAGAACTAGAGTCAAGCATCCAACTGGATGCAGAATAAATCATAAGGTTAGATTCAATAACGAGCATACCTCCAGAAGGACCTGTTTCCTTATTCTTTAGGATGGCTAGGCATATAGGGCAGTTTCACTTTCAGTGGCCATCAGTATTATAATAGAAATACTTTTCTTTGTCAGCAGCCTTCTTCTTTAGCTCTATCTTCTTTTTCTTTCCACCTTCCACCTTCTGCCTTTTCATAGACTTCTTCTTTTCAAAAGACTTTCTCTTCGAACAAGTCCATTCCATAGCAAGTACTGAGCCTTTTGATCCTTTCATAGAAAGCTCAGTAGTAACCAGCATTTTCATAAGTTTGGCCAAAGTATTCTGAAGTTTAAGCATACTGTAGTTCATGATGAACTGCTCATATGCATTAGTCAAGGATTGCAGAATTATATCATTCTATAGATCCTGGTCTAACTTCACTCCAAGCTTCTCAAGCTCTTTCAAGTCCTTGATCATCATTAGATAATGATCTTGGATTGACTGCCCATCATGCATTTTAGCCTTAAAAAGTTATTTAGTGATCGATATTTGGCTACGTGAATCTGTTCACCAAACAACTCTTGCAGGTGAGCCAACATTTGGTGGGCAATCTTGATATCCTCATGTTGGTGCTGAAGCTCATTAGACATTGAGCCCAACACATAGTATCTAACCTTGTTATCTTCATCCATCCATTTGTCAAGAGACGCTCTTTGTTCAACTGATGGATGGACTGATAAGGTGGGGAGATCCTGGTCCAATATATGAGTTAACTTATCAGAACCCAAAATAATTTTAAAGTTTCGAAGCCAATCCTTATAATTGGGTACAGTCGGTCTATGGGTGTCTAGGATACGAGCTAGTGGGTTGGATGCAGACATTTTTCTTTTTCCTATAGAGAGTCAAAGTTTCTAGTTAGATTTTATAATTTAGATTTGATCAATTTATTTAGGAGTTTGATTTTTAAATAAAGTAGCTTTCACTATTTTCTTCGGATCCCTACATTTTCTCTATAGAGATGCAAAAATCTCTACGATTAATGATTTCTAGTAGGTGGTACAGTCCCACCAACTGACTCATCACCTCACCTAATAGTTATTGATGATGGGTTAGCTAATGAGTGAACAACTCTTGTTCAATGATTCTCTAATCATGGTGCACCTAGGCTTGGTCTCCAATTCATAAATCTCACCATGTCCGGAATATTGATCCACTCCTTAGTTAAGTCAAATCCACTATTTGCATAGATTGGATTCCTAATTGAGTCTCTCACCGTATCCAAAATATTGAGCCCAATCATCCTCCAGCCCATAGCATCCAATGCCTAATAGACATGTTTCCTTGCAACTGACCACTGTCCACTCCGAGAACAATCAACCTGAGAAGGGCCCACATCTACAATGGTGGAAGACCTCAGACTTAATCTTTTCTTAGGGAGATTGATTCAGGTCTCTTTAAACTAGACTTCATAGTCATAATCATTATGACTAACCTAGTGGCATGGGTTGCTTGGATTATTTAGCCACCTTAGATCAGGACTGAGCTGATCAAAATATGGCCAGGATAAGTGAGACCGGTGGAAGGAATATGTCATTAAACTCAAGAATGCATTCGAGTTCGAGTAGCTCCAATTAAAAATCAATTAACAAAAAATCAATCGGTCGTATCTACCAAACTTACCTTAGACACCAAATTGTTGAGCCAGAACCAATTGGGTTAGCCTACAATCCTAAGACTCTAACCACTGAGCCTAATTAGGATCTTGCTTGATCGATCACTCATGTGACTCGATCTTGACCCAGACTTAATTCCTATTAGGCTGGTCAATTTAAGCATTGTTGATCCCATCTAACCAACTCTTGATTCAGTTTGATCAACCACTAGACCTAATTGAGCTACCCAAGTCCAAATCCAATTTTATGAATATGTCTTAGATCTAAAAATTCTTAATTTTAGACCTAATTATATTTCATAATCTTAATTCTTAATTAAGTTTAGGGTTCATAAAGCAAAAATATGTAAATAAAATCCTAGGGTTTCAGGATCTAGGATTTTGCAAAAAATAAGTTTTTAATTTTTGATTAAGGATGAGCACGCAGCATCCCTACACATCATAAGAACACCCCATCGAATGGAAGGAGAGAGCTTTTAAATCATTCTTTGTTCTTATGACCGGACGGCCAAGGAGAATGCCTTAATCAGAAACATGATGAATCTACAAAACTAGATAGATCTACACTGTATATCACATATAAAAATTGATCTAACTTAAAAATATATTTTGCATACATCTCATGTATCATATCATGCATGTTTTTAGATCTAAATTATCTCATAATCATCTAAAAAATAAAATTTAAATTTGATCATATGAAATTAAATTTATTCAAGATAACTTTGTAGATCTATTCTACAACTAGTCCAAACATGCATCAATCATATCTCATATGAATTAAATAAATTTATTTTATATTTTTTGAATCTAATTATAACATTTATAATATTAAAAAATAATAAATGAATAGATCTAAAAATTATAATTAATCAAATTAAAATTATGATGATGTTAGACTACACAGAATAATTCTATTCCAAGTCTAACCATGCATCTCATACATCTTAGATCTAAATTATTTAATTCTAATTTTTTAATTTTAGATCTAATCACATATCATGTAATATTTAAAATCATCTAATTATCAGATCAAAAATACATTAAAATTAGATCTAATTAATTATGGGAACATGGCTTTGATACTAGTTGAAGAAAAAAATCTATTTTCCAGATCAGGTTTGTTCAGATCTGATTGGATCAAGAGAAATATTTCAAAATTTTTTTCTCTTAGATCTAAATTAGATTTGAAACTCTTCAAATCTATTTTTATTAATTTAATAAAATAAAATAAATAAATTAAATTAAATCTAATTTAATTATATCTTGTTATGGGTAATTCTATTATCTTATGATGATCTTGATGTTTGCCTGAGGTTCTGGATGTAGCCACGCAAGTGCCTAGCCTCTACCAATATCCACATGGGTAGGATCTAGAGAACTTCTTCTTCTTAATCTCTCTTCCAAAAATTAGATCTGAATCTGATTTTGAAGGTCTTCAAAATGGCATTTGAAGATCAGTCGTTGTCTCTTGCAGCAGTGCTGCCTTCTTCCTTTCCTATCGCCTTTCTCTTGCTCGAATCACACCAAACTTGTGCCCAAAAACTCATGGACGTGGATAAGAGAGAGAGGATCTAAAGGTGGTATGAAGAGGGAGGGAGAGAAGCCTTGTTGCATGGGCAAAGGGTAAAACCTCTCAATCCTAGGCATAGATAGGGTTTATATAGACCTTGCTGCGCCATGCAGCACCACATCATCTCGACCAATCATGGCTCTTTGTGCAATCAGATCTAAATCTGATTGATGAAATGACATCATCTGATCCAATTAAATTAGAGTTCCTCACAAACCTCCTTAGGTGGCATCAAGACTGGCCAAAGAAGACTCTTGGGCGCCACCCAAGTTGAAAGCATGAAGCAACTGGAGTCCCATCCGTATGGGATTCCAGACGTGATCCTCATGGGGTGCATGCCTCCATAGGCATGCACCCATTCCCTTTCTACTTTTTAGTAGTGGGACAAAGCCCCATATTCTCTCCTATGGATGCATGACAGATGGGCAGATGTCCAACTATCAAAGGTCAATGTTTGACCAAACTGAAAGGACAAGATTTAGCAGGTGATGAAAAATGGCAGGTGTTATCTCAAATTTATCTCATAAATTAAGACAACCCTTTTCTAATCTGGACAAGCTCCAGCCAGACCAAGTAATGGATCCTTAGTGGGCTCAAATATATTTAGCTCAATTAAGACAAGCTTTAATTGTTGTTAAAGGAGAACATTAGGCTCAATCGCATGCTAGCACGATTTTCTTGAACCTAATTGAATCTTATTCAAATCAATTGAACTAGATTAGTTCAATTGATTGTTAGATATGTGTGCCCTAAAAGCCAAAATTGGCTAACACTTGTAATACACTTCTAGGGGCAAAATTATAATTTTGACTATAAATAATAAAATGAGTTATTTTCTATCATAAATATGTATTTAGTGTCTGTGATACATCCCTTGAGTTAATGGTAATGATAATTCTTATTTTTAAGAGTTGAAAATTTAAGACAAGAATTTTCATTATTAACTCATAAAATGCTTCCGACTGTAGGATCAACATGAGGATGGTGAGTGATCCGAAAGGTTGGTGTACAATCGCTTCTTTAGAGTAGATGAGTCTTGAGTCTATAGTGTAGAGACACTGAAGTAAGAGTACAGGTACTCATTAGAGAACGAGGGCACTGAGCATGACCACCTCGAGCAGTCATAAGAAAGTCTACCTTCTCATCGATGATTGGCTCGAAGTTGCAGTGGTGTGTCTGGTTCTTTGACCTGAGGTGCATCGGCAATTTACCTTGAGGGTGTTATAGTTTGACTACATCATGACTCGATCTCCTAGCCATTTGGAACCCAGAGGTGTATGTTGGCTATAGCATGTTCATTGTAGGAATTGGATTGCACCAAGAGAGAATCTATCTACCTCGGTGGATGGAGAGCAGCCTTATGATAATCATGAGAATCAAGTCCTTAAGCCCATGGCCATGATAGAGCAAAATAATAGAAAGATTTTTTGTTAAGGTTTTCACATCGGACTTGAGTCGAATGATTAAATCATATGACAAAAATTAGGGTTTGACGAGTTCACCTTAACCCTAATCTGATCGAGACTCAGGATAGAAGAACTTAATCACACAGGTAGCTACACTGAGAGGTTTATTTTTAATTTTGATGGGTTGCCACCATATACTGCTAGGTGTCACTAGTGGATTTTGAGAGCAATTAGAATGATTTGGATAATCGATCATTCTAGTTGTATGAATTAGAATAAGTTCTAATCCATCGAAAGGTGTTTCGATGATGTCGATGATAGAGATCACAACATATCCCATTACCATATAGAATTGAACCTAACTAGATCACACAAACAAGGGTTTGGATTTGGATATCATCAATTGGACTAATCTAGTTCAATTGATCTGAATAAGATTCAATTAGGTTCAAAAAAATCATGGTAGCACACGATTGAGCCTAGCGTTCTCCTTCTACTATCACTAAAAGTTGTCTCGACTGAGCCAAATATGTTTGTACTCACTCAGGTATCTTTACTTGATCTGACTAGAGCTTGTCTAGGTTAGAAAAGGATTATCTTAATTTATGAATAAATTTAAGACAACACCTACCATTTTTCATCACCTGCTAATTCTTATCTTTTGACTTTGGTTAAACATTGACCTTTGACACTTAGACATCTGCCCATGTGTCATACACCCATAGGAGAGCAGATAGGGGCTTGTCCCCTTGCTAGAAATTGTAGAGGAGGGGGTGCACTCCTGGAGTCCCATACGGATGGGACTCCAGGTTGCTTCTTGGAATCAACTTAGGTAGGCGCCTAAGACTCAGCTTTGATCAGTCTTGGCACCACCTAAGGATGATTTGAGGGGGCTCTCATCTGATTGGATCAACTGATGTTATCCCACCAATTAGATTCAAATCTGATTGCACGAGGTGATGTGATTGGTTGGGATGATGTGGCACTGCATGGTGCAGCAGGATCTATATAAACCCTATCTGCGCCTAGCTTTAAAGAGGTTCTCTCTTAGCCCATGCCCCAAGGCTGCCCCTCTCCCTCCTCCATGCATTCTTCTAATCCTCTCTCTCCTCTCCATGCCTAGGAAGATTTGGGCTCCAGTTTGGTGCGATCCAGGCAAGAGAAAGGTGACCAAAAAGGAATAAGGCAGCACTACTGCAAAAGATGATTCCAGATCTTCAAAAAAAGTTTTGAAGATCATCCAAATCAGATCCAAATCTGATATTTGGAGAGGTAATAAAGAAGGAGATGATCTTCAGATCTAGTCCAAGTGGATATCGGTAGAGGCTAGGTACTTGCATGGCTAGATCCAGAACCTTAGACAATCAGCAGGATCATCAAAGGATAATCTGATTATCCAACATCAAGATACAAATTAAATCAAATTTAATTTAATTTATTTTTATTTTTATTTATTAGATCTATAAAATTAGATCTGAAATATCTCAGATCTAATCTAGATCCATAAGAGAAATTTTTAAAATATCTCGCTTGATTCAATTAGATCTAAATGAATCTGATCCAAAAAATCAGGATTTTTTCTTCAACTGGTATTAGAGCCAGATTCTAAAAATTATTTAGATCTGATTTAAATATATTTTGATCTAATAAATAGGAGATTTTAGGTATTACATGAGATGTGATTAGATCTAAAATTAGAAAAATTAAAATTAAATAATTTAAATCTAATTTTTTAGATAATTATGGGATAATTTAGATTTGAAAATATGCATGACTAGTTAAATCGAACTGTTCCATACATAGTCTTGCATGATCATAATTTAATTTGATTAAGTTATGATTATAGATTTATTTATTTACTATTTTTTAATATTATAATTATTATAATAATATCTAAAAAATAAAAAATTAATTATTTAATTTTGGTTCATATGAGATATAAGTATGTTTAGACTAGTTGTAGAATAGTTCTACATAATTGTCTAGATTAAAATTTATTTTGATGTGATCAATTTAAATCTAATTTTTTAGATAATTATGGAATAATTTAGATATGAAAACATGCATAATATGATACATGAGATGTATGCGAAACATGTTTATAGTTAGATCAATTTTTGTATACGAGATATATGATGTAGATCTAACTAATTTTGTAGTTTTGTATATTTTTGATTAAGGTGTTCTCCTTGGCTGTCTGGTCATAAGAACAACGTAGGATTTAAATATCCTCTTCTCTCATTCGATGGGGTGTTCTTATGATGTGTAAGGATCCTACGCATTCGTCCTTTATCAGAAATCAAGAACTTATTTTCTGCAAAAACCCTAGATCCTAAAAGCTTAGGATTTTATTTACATGTTTTGTTTGTGAATCCTGAACATAATTAAAAATTAAGATTATGAAATATTTGTTAGGTCTAAAATTAAGAATTTTAGATCTAAGACATATTCATAAAATTGGGTTTGAGCTTGGGTAGCTCAATTAGGTCTAAGCGGTTGATCAAACTGAATCAAGAGTTAGTTAGATGGGATCAACAGTGCTTAAATTGACCAGCCTAACAGGATTAAGTCTGAGTCAAGATCGAGTCATGTGAGTGATCGATCAAGCTAAGATCTAATTAGGTGCAGTGGTTAGAGTCTATATTGTAGGCTAACCCGATTGGTTCTGGCTCAACAATTTGGTGTCTAAGGTAAGTTTGGCAGATACGACCGACCAATTTTTAATTGAGAGCTACTCAACTCGAATGTATTCATATCGAGTTAATGGCATATCCCTTCCATCGGTCTCACTTACCTGACCATATTTATTGGCTCAGTCCTGATCTGAAGCGGTCAATAATCCAAGCTAACCCATGCCATTAGGTTAGTCATAATGGTTATGACTATGTCAAGTCTAGTTTAATGAGACCTAAATCAAATCTTCCTAAAAAGAGATTAAGTCTAAGATTTTCCACCATTGTAGATGTGCAGGCCCTTCTTGGGGTTGATTATTTTTGACTGATTATAGTAGTTCAGTTGCACTAAAAAGATGCAACCATATCTATTAGGCATTGGATGCTACACATTGGAGGATGGATTTGCCTCAATATTTTAGATATTATGAGAGACTCAATTAGAAATCTAATCTATGCAAATGGTGGGTCTGACTTAACTAAGGAGTGGACCAATATTTCAAGCACGATGAGATTCATAAATTAGAGATCATGTTTGGGTGCACCATGATTAAAAAATCATTGAACAAAAGTTATTCACTCATTGGCTAGCCCATCATCAATAACTGTTAGGCGAGGTGATGAGTCAGTTGGTGGGACCGCACCATCCACTAGAAATCATTAATCATGGAGATTTTTACATCTCTATAGTGGGAGTGTAGAAATCCAAGAAAATAGTGGAAGTTAATTTGTTTAAAAATAAAACTCCTAAATAAATTGGTCAAGTCTTAATTACAATGTCTAACTAGAAACTTTAACTTTCTATAGAAAAATATCTACGTCCAACCCACTAGCAAGAATCCTGGACACCCATAGACTGATCGGACCCAATTAAAAGGGTTGGCTCCAAAACGTCAAAATTGTTTTGGGTTCTGAGAAGTTAACTCATATATTGGATCAGGACCCTCTCATCTTACCAGCTCGTCCATCCGCTGAACAGAGAGCGTCTCTTGAAAAATGGATGGATGAAGATAATAAGGCCAGATATTACATGTTGGACTCGATGTTTGATGAACTTCAATACCAACATGAAGATATCAAGACTGCCGATCAAATGTTGGCTCACCTACAAGAGATGTTTGGTGAACAGAGTCACACAGCCAAGTATCAAATCACTAAATGACTATTTAAGGCTAAAATGCGTGATGGACAGTCAGTCCAAGATCATTGTCTAATGATGATCAAGGACTTGAAAGAGCTTGAGAAGCACGGAGTGAAGTTGGACCTGAATCTATAGAATGATATAATTTTGCAATCCTTGACTGATGCATATGGGCAGTTCATCATGAACTACCATATGCATAAACTTCAAAATTCCCTGGTCGAGCTTATGAACCTACTGGTTACTGCTGAGCTTTCCATGAAAGGTTCTAAAGGCTCAGTGCTTGCTATGGAATGGACTTCTTTTGAGAGAAAGTCTTTTGGAAAGAAGAAGAAGTCTATGAAAAAGCAGAAAGTGAAAAGGAGGAAAGAAGAAAAAGACAGAGCTAAAGAAGAAGGTGATGCGTGCTAATTTATAGCTATGGCAAGTGCACTAGTCGATCAAGTAATAAAGTGAATGAGTAGAGTATCGTCCCTAGAGGATTGAAAAATAAGTACTAAAAAACTCTTTCCTATGCTTTATTTAGAAGATCGATTTATGAGAATAAAAAATTAAAGAAAATAAAGAAAATAAAAAAAATAATTAAAAGTTTTTAATTAAATAGAGAGAGTGTAAATTATTAGGATTTTAAACTCAAGAGTAATGGATTACTAAGGCAATCGGTTCACCAACTCAGTCAATACAATATTCAGATTTTTAGATTAATTTTATTTCATGTGATGGTGGAGTCTCCTAATTTATTCACTATCCTTTGGTCCAGGCATAGCAAAACTATTAATATTTATTAATTATCCTTTGGTCCAGGTGTAATTTAAATAAATATTAATGCATTAGGTTTTGTGAAACCCTCTAATTAAAATACGCTGCATCCAAAGCGCACTAAAATTCCTGCATGCATATGAATTCTAATTTGATTCATAATACAAGGTATATAATCAAGAAGCATTAACATAGATGTACTTGGTCCGTAACATCTATGTTCATCAGATCAATTAGAAGATGGCCAGTAATCTAAAAGCATTAAGATCAGATTTATATACTCCTCATGAATAAAATTTAAAAATAAATCACACTGAATATTGCATCAAAAGAGTGGCTACACCTTAGCCTTAGTAAAATAAAATTTAGTTCATGATAACAAATTCAAAAATAGCAAATAAAATAAAAAGCATAGAGAAATTAGACTGTTTGATTGCTGAAATTGATTGTCTGCTGCTCTTGATGTGGAGAACTTGGCGAAGATGAAGAGGCTCCTTAATCGATGTCTTGATCGTCGAAAGAAATAAAAAAAAATCAAAAACCTTTTTTATTTTTCATAAATCACTCTTACCTCTCTCCTCTCTCTTTCTCTCTCTCTTTCTATTTCTCTCTTTCCCCGTCTCTCTCTATCTCTCTCTCTAATTTCTTTCTCTTTTTTTTTTTACGACAACAAACTCTTTTTATAGATAAAGAGTTTGATTTCCCCTTAAAATCCCTCAAAAACTAGGTTTAAGACTCCCAAAATAACTCAAATTAAGATTTAGATAATTCTGACCATTAGATGTTGATCAAACGATCCAAAAACTACTAAAAAACCCCTTAAAATAACCCAGATCAAGTCGGATTTAATGCCAGCCGCTGGATCAACCATTGGATCGAATATGGGCCGTCCGATCACGTTGAAAGAAGGCTTCTGATCTATAGTTTAATGTCAGGATGAATCTCAGTTGTTGGATCTCGATCGGGAGCTACGGATGCCATCCATCAGCGCCTTCATTTCGGACGTCCGATCGAGTTTCAGTGAAAACCGCCCGTTGGATCAGCAAAAATTCCCAAATTACCCTCCATGGACCATGCGTGAGCCCATGTTGCGTGGACTGCCGCGTTCTTCAGCCAATCAGAGCACGCCTCTTATGATGAAATTCCCAAAATACCCTTCAGATGGTCCATCGTGCGCCACGAAAAATGCTGACGTCAGCATTGCGTCGGCGGTTTTTTTTTTCTTGAATTTCAATTCTGGGCTCGTTTGAAGTCCGTTTTGCCTAAAATTTATTTCATCTGAACTAGAAAAATAAGATCTTCACATTGGTGGCCTTCTTTCCTACATAAGATTAATAAAAGTATCAATTTCTAAAGAAATAGATTAATTTATTTTATAATTTAATACTTTTATTAGTATATTTTTACCACTTATCACACCCCCCAACTTAGTCATTGCTAGTCCCTTAGCAATGTTTTATTTAATACCATGTTTCAATAAGATTATCCATCATAAAGATAAAATCTAGGATTAAAGGTCAAAAAGTTTAGAAAATACTGCTAACTAAGCATTGAGCTTCAGAAGCAAATTTTTCAGTCAATACAATTAAAAACTTTCTTAGAGTACATCAAAGATCTATAGCACTTGTGTTCGTGATGACTAACTTTAGCATTTCAGTATTAAATTAAAAGAACAAAAGTATCTTCTCTTATCACCTATTTTGGTCAATTTTCTATACATTCTCAATTTTATACTCATGAATTAAGGTAGCTTTCACACTGCCTTTCTCTTTTTTCTTTTTTTTTTTTTTACTGTGCTGAGCATCCTGGCCTTTCCTTCACCATTTTACGTGAATTTTCACACTTGACCTAGGTGCAGAGACCCAGTTACTAGGCTTTGGGCAATCCACATATACTCTGTCTTTTGCACTTTATTTATAGGCAGGTAGCTCTTTCCTTAAATTCAAGTTTCTTTGATTAGAATGTATATTAATTATCAATTTTTCAGTGATAATTGAATCCTCAGTTGGCCTTATAATCAATACCTACTTTGCCTTGTTAGTGTGCATGTGCAATAAAAAGTGCTAATAGTCTTTTAATGACCTAAGTAGGCTGCTAAAAGTTGACCAACTAATCTACTTCTTTAACTCATTACATTCATTAGCAAATAATTCTATCTTTTATCACTTATCCAGTTTATCTTGCTCAAGATTTTCTTCTTGACACATGATTTTTTTTTTTTTTAAACTTATTCTACATTATCTTAAAGGAGAAAGAAAAATAAAGGGTGCAATAAAAGATAGGAAGGAATACACCTGATTTGGTTTAGTCTGGTTCTTTGGAGCTTTGAAATTTTGCTTGAGTTCTCATTGATTTTTCTACAAAATTAAAAATACACACCAGAGCAGTAAAAGAGCAATCAATAAATTACTAAAAAATAAAAGAAAAGAAAAATGATCAAAACTAAAAAGAAAAGAAACAACCTATCTAGTAGTTCTGATTTATAGTCTTCAGCTTGACTTTCTTTGAATTCTAAAGTGGATCAATCTGGTGCCACTTCAATTGGAATACTTTCATGTTTGATTGTCCTCTTTCAATTTGACATTGCTCGCTTTTATAGTCTCAAACCTATTTTCTACAGAATTCTCATATAATGGATTGTCAATAATATCAATTAGAAAACAAGTTTGATTATCATCAGTTATGTTTAGTATCTTTGAAAACATTAAAAGTAACTTGTTCGTCTTGGACTCTAAGAATTAATTTTTCTTGTTGAACATCTATTAAAGCTCCTCCAGTAGCTAAAAAGGGTCTTCCTAAAATAAGGGGTACATCATAATCTTCTTTCATATCAAGAACAATAAAATCAACAGGAAAAAATAAACTTGTTTACCTTTACCAAGACATCCTCCACTATACCTCTTGGATATTTAATGGATCTGTCGGCTAATTGAAGAGTAATAGTGGTAGGCTTTGGTTCTCCTAGACCCAGCTTTCTGAAAATAGAAAAAGGCATGAGATTAATGCTTGCTCCTAAATCACATAAAACTTTATCAAAACTACAATCACCAATAATGCAAGGGGATAGTAAAACTCCCTGGATCTTTTAGCTTCTGTGGTAATTTATTTTGAAGTATTGCTGAGCATTCTTCATTCAAATTTATTCTCTCATGCTCCTTCAGCTTTTTCTTATTTGTTAAGATTTCTTTGAGAAACTTGGCATACCTGGGCATTTGAGTAATAGCATCTACAAAAGGAATATTAATATGTAAATTCTTTAAAATTTTGAAAAAGTTAGAAAATTTCTTATCTGGATGCTGTATTTGTCTCTCTGGGAATGGTAGTGGCGGCACGTAGGGCTTCACATTTGGATCAGCAAATCGTATACCTGGAGACCATCCATCTGCTGGTTGTTTTGGTGACTGACGAATTTTGAGTTGATGGTTCCTTATTTGTAGTTGGCTCTTCAGTCTCTTTCTTCTGATGTGGCTCCTCCAACTTTGTACCACTTCTTAAGGTGATAGCATTGACTTGCTCCCTTGGATTTGTCTCCGTGTTGCTGGGCAAGGATCCCTTGAGGTCTCTCGGAGATTATCTTAGCCATTTGACCTATTTGCATCTCCAAGTTTCGAATTGCTGCTGTTTGGTCCTGCCTAAGTTTGGCTTCCAAATTTTTTATAGTTGCTTCTTGGTTTTGCATAAATTTGACCATCAGCTCTTCCATGTTGGACTTCTTTTCAGGTACTTGGAATCCCGGGGGTGGCTGTTGTGCTGCATTTTGATTGCTCCATGAGAAATTTGGGTGCTGCCTCCACCCTTGATTGTATGTGTTGGAGTAGGGATTATTTTGTTGCGGCCTGAAAAAATTACCAATATAATTAGCTGTATCAGTTGTTTTAGCAAAAGGATTACCTGTCTGGCAATTGCTCGTATCGTATTCTCCTCCACACAGATCACAAGTAATGCTTTGATCATGCATAGCTATTCCCTTTAAGTTGTTGACTTTGGCTCTAAGGGACTGCAATTTCAGCTAGTAAAGTTGGTACGCAATCTACTCCCTGCACAGCTGCTAGTCTTTTTGGCATCATGCGTTCTGTCTGCCATTGATAGCTATTTGATGCCATCTCATCGATCAGATCGAAGGCTTCTTCCTCCATTTTTTGATTAATGGTTCCTCCTGCTGCTGCATCAATCATAGAACGATTAGTAGGAGATAAACCATTATAGAAAGTTTGTACCTGAAGCCATACGGGTAGTTGATGATGTGGACATCTCCTCAGTAGTTTCTTGAAATGCTCCCAAGCCTCATATAGTGTCTCCATGTCCATCTGCATAAAAGAAGTGATATCGTTGCGCATCTTAGCAGTCTTGGAAGGTGGAAAGTACTTGGCTAAGAATTTTTGGGCTAGGACATCCCAAGTTGTGATAGAACCTGCAGGAAGAGAATGAAGCCAACTTCTTAGCTTTGTCCCGTAAAGAGAAAGGAAATAACCTTAATCTAATAGCATCATCCGACACCCCATTAATTTTAAAAGTATCGCAAAGTTCAAGAAAATTAGAAATATGGGCATTCGGATCATCATGCACGTGTCCACTGAATTGGACAGTTGATTGAATCATCTGGATCATCGTCGATTTTATTTCAAAGTTGTTTGCTCGTACAGGCGGTCTCCTGATGCTCGAAGCTGCATCGGCTACAGATGGTGTGATGTAATCATTTAATGGATGATGTACTGGTCGAATAGCTTCATGCTGTCCTTCAGTCGCCATATCCAATCCTAGATTGATGTCGTTAGGATCTTCAGCTGCCATGTTTCTCTCTTGTTGTAGTCTTCTAATGGTCCTTTCAATTTCTGGATCTAAAGGTAGTAAGTTACTATGTCCAGTACGTGTCATGCACTAAAAATTTTTTTTTTAAATAATAAAAATTAAAAATAAATTTCTAAAGTAAAGCTAGGATCAAAATTTTAATATTATTTTAGACACAATCCCCGGCAACGGTGCCAAAAACTTGATGCGTGCTAATTTATAGCTATGGCAAGTGCACCAGTCGATCAAGTAATAAAGTGAATGAGTAGAGTATCATCCCTAGAGGATTGGAAAATAAGTACTGAAAAGCTCTTTCCTATGCTTTATTTAGAAGATCGATTTATGAGAATAAGAAATTAAAGAAAATAAAAAAAAAAAAAAATAATTAAAAGTTTTTAATTAAATAGAGAGAGTGTAAATTATTAGGGTTTTAAACTCAAGAGCAATGGATTACTAAGGCAATCGGTTCACCAACTCAGTCAATACAATATTCAGATTTTTAGATTAATTTTATTTCATGTGACGGTGGAGTCTCCTAATTTATTCACTATCCTTTGGTCCAGGCATAGCAAAACTATTAATATTTATTAATTATCCTTTGGTCCAGGTGTAATTTAAATAAATATTAATGCATTAGGTTTTGTGAAACCCTCTAATTAAAATACGCTGCGTCCAAAGCGCACTAAAATTTCTGCATGCATATGAATTCTAATTTGATTCATAATACAAGGTATATAATCAAGAAGCATTAACATAGATGTACTTGGTCCGTAACATCTATGTTCATCAGATCAATTAGAAGATGGCCAGTAATCTAAAAGCATTAAGATCAGATTTATATACTCCTCATGAATAAAATTTAAAAATAAATCATACTGAATATTGCATCAAAAGAGTGGCTACACCTTAGCCTTAGTAAAATAAAATTTAGTTCATGATAACAAATTCAAAAATAGCAAATAAAATAAAAAGCATAGAGAAATTAGACTGTTTGATTGCTGAAATTGATTGTCTGCTGCTCTTGATGTGGAGAACTTGGCGAAGATGAAGAGGCTCCTTAATCGATGTCTTGATCGTCGAAAGAAATAAAAAAAAATCAAAAACCTTTTTTATTTTTCATAAATCACTCTTACCTCTCTCCTCTCTCTTTCTCTCTCTCTTTCTATTTCTCTCTTTCTCCCCGTCTCTCTCTATCTCTCTCTCTGATTTCTTTCTCCTTTTTTTTTATGACAACAAACTCTTTTTATAGATAAAGAGTTTGATTTCTCCTCAAAATCCCTCAAAAACTAGGTTTAAGACTCCCAAAACAACTCAAATTAAGATCTGGATAATTCTGGACCGTTAGATGTTGATCAAACGGTCCAAAAATCACTCAAAAAGCTCTTAAAATAACCTAGATCAAGTTAGATTTAATGCCAGCTATTGGATCAATCGTTGGATCGAATCTGGGCCATCCGATCACATTGAAAGAAGCCTTCTGATCTATAGTTTAACGTCGGGATAAATCTCAGCCGTTGGATCTCGATCGGGAGCTGCGGATGCCGTCCATCAGCGCCTTCGTTTCGGCCGTCCGATCGAGTTTCAGTGAAAACCGCCCGTTGGATCAGCCAAAATTTCTAAATTACCCTCCATGGACCATGCGCGAGCCCGGTGTTGCATGGACCGCCGTGTTCTTCAGCCAATCAGAGCATGCCTCTTGTGGTGAAATTCTCAAAATACACTTCAGATGGTCCATCGTGCGCCGCGAAAAATGCTGACGTCAGCATTGCATCGACGGTTTGTTTTTCTTTTTTTTTAAATTCAATTTTGGGCTCGTTTGAAGTCCATTTTGCCTAAAATTTATTTCATCTGAATCAGAAAAATAAGATCTTCACATTGGTGGCCTTCTTTCCTACATAAGATTAATAAAAGGATCAATTTCTAAAGAAATAGATTAATTTAATACTTTTATTAATTTAATACTTTTATTAGTATATTTTTATCATTTATCAGAAGGCCACTGACAAAGAAAAGTATTTTCATTGCAACAATGATAGCCACTAAAAGCAGAATTGCCTTACTTACCTGGCCATCCTGAAGAATAAGAAGGAGGCAAGTCCTTCTGAAGGTATGCTCGTTATTGAGTCTAACCTTACAATTTCTTCTGCATCCAGTTGGGTACTTGACTCTAGTTCTAGTGCTCTTTTGTGCACTTCCATGTAGGGTCTTGAGGATAGCATGAGACTGAGGGATGGTGAGATGATCCTATGTGTCGAAAATGAAGCAAGAGTTACTGTCGTAGTGGTGAGAATATATCCTTTTCGACTACCATCTGGTTTAGACTTAGTATTAAAAGACTGTTATTATGTGCCTACTGTAAGCAGAAATTTGATTTCTATTTCATGCCTAGTACTAGAAGGCTATGTAATTAGTTTTCTTAAGGACCATTGTAACATTCTTTATGAAAGAAATAAAATTACAAGTGGTTTTCTTATTAACGATCTTTATCAGTTACATATTGATGTATCTATTTTTAATATCGAGCAAAATGTGAATGCCATGAAATGACCTAGGGATAGTCCAAATGATAGGTATCTATGGCACCTAAGACTAGGTCATATAATAGAAGATAGGGTTAACAAATTAGAAAAAATTGGGCTATTAATTCCATTGACTTCTGAGTCATATCCAATTTGTGAATCATTTCTTCATGGCAAAATGACTAAACTTCCTTTTGTAGGACATGGAGAAAGGGTCGTGGATCTTCTTGCCCTAGTACATACTAATGTGTGCGGCCCATTTGATGTACCAACTAGAAGCAACTTTATCGACTTTATAACCTTTATCGATGATTTATCTAGGTATGGGTATGTGTATCTTATGAGACACAAGTCTGAAGCTTTTGAAAAGTTCAAGAAATTCAGACATGAAGTAGAAAAGCAAACTGAAAAACCCATTAAGGTTCTTCGATCAGATCGAGGAGGTGAATACTTTAGTCAAAAATTTTTGGACTATCTCAAGAAAAATGGCATGGTGTCTCAATGGACTCTACCTGAAATACCTCAACTCAACGAGATTTCAGAATGGAGGAACTGGACCCTATTAGATATGGTCTGATCCAGATGAGCTTCACAGACCTTCCTGATTATCTTTAGGGACACTCTTTATTAACTACAATATATATACTGAATAAGATTCCTTCTAAAACCGTTCCTACCACACTATATGAGATATGGCATGGTAAGAAACCAAGTCTGAGTCATCTCAGAATTTAGGGTTGTCCGGTTCATTTCAAAAGACAACAAGCGGATAAGATAGACTTTAGGTCTTTTAGAGCTTGATTTATAGGATATCCTAAAGAGTCATTAGGATATTATTTCTACATTCTAGAAGATCACAACGTGATTATTAGTCGACATGCCATCTTTCTTGAAAAATAATTTATTCAAGATAGCGGCATTGGGAAGCAGATCAAGCCCGATGAGAAAGTCTCACAAGAGCAATGAGCTAAGGACCAAATGGAACCAAATTAGGTTGAGTCAATACAATCACTGCCACCTCGACCTCATAGATCGAAAAGGGTTTTCCATCCTCCTAAGAGATACTTAGGTACCATTTCAGAGGAAATAGAGAAAATGTTCCTTATAGGTAATGGGGTTCATGGTGATCATCCCAAAACCTATAATGAGGCGATACCAGATATCGACTCTGAGAAATAGTTAGCGGCATTGAAGTCAGAAATTGACTCGATGCACTCAAACCAAGTCTGGACCTTGGTAGATCCACCAGAAGGTATAGTACCTATTGGGTGTAAATGAATCTACAAGAGAAAGATTGGTGTAGATGGGAATGTGGAGACATTCAAAGCTAGATTAGTGGCAAAAGTTTATAGTCAATGTGAAAGCATTGACTATCAGGATACCTTTTTGCCAGTAGCTATGCTTAAATCCATCCGCATATTGCTTGCTGTTACAACCTATTTCAATTATGAAATATGGCAAATAGACGTGAAAACGACATTCTTAAATGGATATCTTGAGGAAGATATCTATATGGAACAGCCACTAGGTTTCACATCCAGTGATGCTGATCATAAGGTATGCAAGCTGCAAAGGTCCATATATGGACTTAAGCAAGCATCTCAGAGCTGGAATACTCATTTTAATGATGTGATCAAATTATTTGGTTTCATCAAAAATGAGGAGGAACCATGTGTCTTCAAAAAGATCAGTGGGAGCATTGTTGTCTTCCTCATATTGTACGTGGATGATATCCTCCTTATTGGAAATGATATTTCCATGTTGACCATAGTTAAAATGTGGTTATCTAAAGAATTCTCCATGAAAGACCTAGGAGAAGCATCTTTTATTCTAGGAATTAAGGTCTATAGAGATAGACCGAATAGGATGCTAGGACTTTCACAGAAGATGTACATAGAGGAAGTGCTAAAGAGGTTTAGCATGGAAAACTCTAAGAGGGATTTAGTATCCTTCAGACATGGCATTCATCTTTCCAAGAAGATATGCCCTAGCACACCTGAGGAAATAGAATGCATGAGCAAGATCCCTTATGCTTCAGCAATAGGGAGCCTCATGTATGCCATGTTATGTACACGACCTGATATAGCCCATGCTGTGAGTGTCACGAGCAGATATCAGTCGAATCCAGGTGAAGAACACTGGACTTCTGTGAAATGTATCCTTAAGTACTTGAGAAGAACTAAGGATATGTTGTTGGTCTTTAGTAATGGAGAACTCCAGTTCTGGGATCTAGCCATGTGTAAGCACCTGCCTCTACTTGGTATCCACCAAGGCTGGATATCTAAAGATCTTCTCGTTTTTTATCATTCCCAATATCAGATCTAGATTTGATTACAGTCTTCAAAACTCCTTTTGAGATCTAGAATATCACTTACAGCAGTGCTGCCTTCTTCCTTTCTCGTCACCTTTCTCTTGCCTGGATCGCACCAAACTAGAGCTCAAATCTCCTTGGGGGTGGAGAGGAGAGAGAAAACTAGAAGATGGCATGGAGGAGGGAGAGGGGCAGCTTTGGGATATGGGCTAAGAGAGAACCTCTTTAAAGCTAGGTGCAGACAGGAATTATATAGATCCTGCTGCGCCATGTAGTGCCACACCATTCCGATCAATCATGTCCCTTCGTGCAATTAGATCTAAATCTGATTGGTGGGATGACATCATTTGATCCAATTAGATGAGAGCCCACTCAAATCTTCCTTAGGTGGCGCCAAGACCGGTGAAAGCTGAATCTTAGGCGCCTACCTAAGTTGATTCTAAGAAGCAACCTGGAGTCCCATCCATATGGGACTTCAAGCGTCCCTATCCATGAGCGCACACCTCCCTAGGCGTGCACCCCCTTCTTTCCAATTTTTAGTAAGGAGACAAGCCCCTATCTACTCTCGTATGGGTGCATGATACATGGGTAGATGTTTAAGTGTCAAAGGTCAATGTTTGACCAAAATCAAAAGACAAGAATTAGCAGGTGATGAAAAATGGTAGGTGTTGTCTCAAATTTATATCATAAATTAAGACAATCCTTTTCTGACCTGGACAAGCTCCAGTCAGACCAAGTAAAGGTACCTGAGTGAGCACAAATATATTTGGCTCAGTTGAGACAACTTTTAATGATAGTAGAAGGAGAACGTTAGGCTCAATCGTGTGCTAGCATGATTTTCTTGAACCTAATTGAATCTTATTCAGATCAATTGAACTGGATTAGTCCAATTGATGATATCCAGATCTAAACCCTTGTTTATGTGACCCAGTTAGGTTCAGTTCTATATGATAATGGGATATATCGTGATCTCTATCATCGACATCATCGACACACCTTTCGATGGATCAAAACTTATTCTGATTCATACAACTAGAATGATCGATCATCCAAATCATTCTAATTGCTCCCAAAATCCACCAGTGACACCTAGCAGTATATGGTGGCAACCCATCAAAATTGATAACGAACCTCTCAATGAAGCTACCTATGTGATTAAGTTCTTCTATCCTAAGCTCCGATCAGATTAGGGTTAAGGTGAACTCGTCAAACACTAATTTTCGTCATATGATTTGATCATTTGATTCAAGTCCGATATGACACTTAATAAGAAAACTCTTTCTATTATTTCACTCTACATGGCCATGGGTATTAAGGCTTGATTCTCATGATATATCATAGGGCTGCTTCTATTTCACCACCGAGGTAGATAGATTCCCTTCTTGGTGCAATCAATTCCTACAATGAACATGCTATAGCCAAATACACCTCAGGATTCTGCAATGGCTAGGAGATCGAGTCATGTGTGTAGTCAAACTAAACACCCTCAGGTGAACTGTTATGGCACCTCTGGTTAAAGAACCAGAGACACCAGCTACAGCTTCGTGAGCCAGTCATGTGATGAGAAGGTACACTTTCTTATGACTTTCTCGAGATGGTCATGCTCAGTGCCCTCGTTCTCTAATAAGTATCTATACTCTCGCTCCGATGTTCCTACATCATAGACTCAAGACTCATCTAGTATAAAGAAGCAATTGTATACCAACCTTCCGAATCACTCACCATCCTCATGATGATCCTATGATTGGAAGCATTTTATGAGTTAATAATAAAAATTCTTGTCTTAAATTTTCAACTATTGAAAATAAAAATTATCATTACCATTAACTCAAGGGATGTATCACAGACACTAAATAACTTAATATGATAAAAAATAACCGCATTTTATTATTTTAGTCAAAATTATAATTTTTCCCCTAGAAGTGTATTACAAGTTGCAGCAATTCTGGCTTTTAGGGCACACATATCTAACAAACTCTCACTTGACCTAAAGCTAATTAGCTACAAATCTAAGTCCCATCTTCTCAATGTGGGCTTCGATCTTCTGCTGGTCCAATGGCTTTGTGAGTGGGTCTACCGCATTATCTACGGAGTCGACTCTCTTGACCTCGACGTACACCCTTCTCGAGGTAATCATGGATGAGGTGGTATCGCCGCTCGATGTGCTTGAATTTCTGATGAGATCTCAGCTCCTTAGTAAGAGCTATGGTGCCAATGTTGTCACAGTATAGAGGAATGGCATCTGATGGCATCACTCCAATCTCTGCAGCAAACTTTTTGTACCAGAATGCCTCCTTCGTAGCTTTTGATGCAGCAATATATTCTACTTCCATGGTGGAATCTGCTATCACAATCTGCTTGGAACTTTTTCAACTGACAGCTCCATCATTACACACAAATAGACTTTCAGATGTCGACTTTCGATCATCTACATCGGACATAAAGTCCGAGTCTATATATCCCTGAACTTAGAGTTCTCCATTACTAAAGACCAACATCAAATCCTTAGTTCTTCTCAAGTACTTAAGAATACATTTCACAGAAATCCAGTATTCTTCACCTGGATTCGACTGATATCTGCTCGTTGACACTACAGCATGGCTATATCAGGTCGTGATACATAACATGGCAACATGAGGCTCCTATGCTGAAGGGAG
>QRFJ01003922.1:78022-145880 GCA_006176705.1 Cocos nucifera
CTAAGTTATAAAGAAGCAATTGTATACCACCTTCCGAATACTCACCATCCTCATGATGATCCTTGATTGGAAGCATTTTATGAGTTAATAATAAAAATTCTTGTCTTAAATTTTCAACTATTGAAAATAAAAATTATCATTACCATTAACTCAAGGGATGTATCACAGACACTAAATACACATTTATGATAAAAAATAACCCATTTTATTATTTATAGTCAAAATTATAATTTTTCCCCTAGAAGTGTATTACAAGTGTCAGCAAATTCTGGCTTTTAGGGCACACATATCTAACAAACTCTCACTTGACCTAAAGCTAATTAGCTACAAATCTAAGTCCCATCTTCTCAATGTGGGCTTCGATCTTCTGCTGGTCCAATGGCTTTGTGAGTGGGTCTACCGCATTATCTACGGAGTCGACTCTCTTGACCTCGACGTAACCCTTCTCGAGGTAATCATGGATGAGGTGGTATCGCCGCTCGATGTGCTTGAATTTCTGATGAGATCTCAGCTCCTTAGTAAGAGCTATGGTGCCAATGTTGTCACAGTATAGAGGAATGGCATCTGATGGCATCACTCCAATCTCTGCAGCAAACTTTTTGTACCAGAATGCCTCCTTCGTAGCTTTTGATGCAGCAATATATTCTACTTCCATGGTGGAATCTGCTATCACAATCTGCTTGGAACTTTTTCAACTGACAGCTCCATCATTACACACAAATAGACTTTCAGATGTCGACTTTCGATCATCTACATCGGACATAAAGTCCGAGTCTATATATCCCTGAACTTAGAGTTCTCTCAAGCACTTAGCAGGATCATCAAAGGGTAATCTAATTACCCAACATCAAGGTACAAATTAAATCAGATTTAATTTAATTTATTTTTATTTTTATTTATTAGACTATAAAATTAGATCTAAAATATCTCAGATTTGATCCAGATCCATAAGAAAATTTTTTGAAATATCTCTCTTGATCCAATCAGATCTGAACGAATCTGATCCGGAAAATCAAGATTCTCCTTCATTGATGATATCCAAATCCAAACCCTTATTTATGTGATCTAGTTAGGTTTAGTTTCATATGATAATGGGATACATCGCGATCTCTATCATTGACATCATCAAAAAACCTTTTAATGGATTAGAACTTTTTTGATTTAGACAACTAATATGATTGATCGTCCAAATTATTCTAATTGCTCTCAAAATACACCCGTAACACCTAGCAGCATATGGTGGCTACCCATCAGAACTAAAAATGAACCTCTCGGTGCAGTTACCTATGTGATTAAGTTTTTCTATCTTGAGCCCTAAATGGATTAGGGTTAAGGTGATCTCGTCAAATCCTAATTTTCGTCATATGAATTAATTATTCGATTCAAGTCCAATATGAAAATCCTAATAGAAACTCTTTCAATTAGGTCACTCTGCCATGGCCATGGGCTTATGAACTTGATTCTCATGATCATCATAGGGCTGCTCCTCTTCTATCGAGGTAGATAGATCTCCTATTGGTGTAATCCAATTCCTACAATGAACATGCTATAGTCAACATACACCTCAGGATTTCGAATGGCTAGGATATCGAGTTATGGTGTAGTCAAACTATGACACCCTCAAGGTGAACTGCCAATACACCTTAGATCAAAGAACTAGACACACCACTGTAGCTTCAAGCTAGTCATTGATAAAAACGTAGACTTTCTCATGACTGCTCGAGGTGGTCATGCTCAGTGTCCTCGTTCTCTAACGAGTACCTGTACTCTCGCTCCGATGTCTCTACACCATTGACTCAAGACTCATCTATCCTAAAAAAGCGATCATACACCAATCTTCCAGATCAATCACCATCATCATGATGATCGTATGGTCGGGAGCATTTTATGAGTTAATAATAAAAATTCATGTCTTAAATTTTCAACTCTTGAAAATATGAACTATCATTACCATTATCTCAAGGGATGTATCATAGACACTTTCAAATATATATTGTGATTGAAAATAACCTATTTTATTATTTATAATCAAAATTATAATTTTGCTCTTAGATGTGTATTACAAGTGTCAACCAATTTTGGCTTCTAGGGCATACATGTTTAACAGTAGATTCAAGACTCATCTATCTAAAAGAAGTGATCATATACTAACCTTTCAGATCAATCACCATCCTCATGATGATCCTATGATTGGAAGTATTTTATAAGTTAATAATAAAAATTCATGTCTTAAATTTTCAACTCTTGAAAATATGAACTATGATTACTATTGACTCAAGGGATGTATCACAGACACTTTTAAATATACACCATGATAGAAAATAATTTATTTTATTATTTATAGTTAATTAAAACTTTCTCCTTAAAAGTGTATTACAAGTGTCCGCCAATCTAGCTTATAGGGCACACATATCTTACAAACTCCCAATTGACCTAAAGTCAATTGGCTACAAATCTAAGTTCCATCTTCTCAAGGTGGGCTTCGATCTTCTGTTGGCCCAACAATTTTGTAAGTGGGTCTATCACATTGTCTATGGAGTTGACTCTCTTGACCTCGACATAACCTTTCTCAAGATAATCACGGATGAGGTGGTATTGCTGCTCGATGTACTTAAATTTCTAGTGAGATCTCAGCTCCTTAGCAAGGGCTATGATGCCATTATTATTATAGTATAGAGGAATGGCATCCGATGGCATCACTCCGATCTCTACGATGAACTTTCTATACCCAAATGCCTTCTTTGTAGCTTCTGATGCAGCGATGTACTCTGCTTCCATGGTGGAATCTGCTATCACTATCTGCTTAGAACTCTTACAACTGACAGCACCATCATTACATACAAACAGACTTTCAGATGTCAACTTTTGATCATCTGTATTGGACATAAAATTCAAGTCTATATATCCCTTGACTTGGAGTTCTCCATTATCAATATCATATCCTTAGTTCTTCTCATGTACTTAAGGATACATTTCATAGAATCTAGTGTTCTTCATCTGGATTCGACTAATATCTGCTCGTGACACTCACAACATGGGCTATAATTGGTCGTGTACATAATATGGCATACATGAGGCTCCCTATTGCTGAAGCATAAGGGATCTTGCTCATGCATTCAATCACCTCAGGTGTGTTGGAACACATTTTCTTGAAGAGATGAATGCCAAGTCTGAAGGGTACCAATCCTCTCTTAGAATTTTCCATGCTAAACCTCTTTAGCACTTCCTCTATGTACATTTTCTATGAAAGACCTAGCATCCTATTCGGTCTATCTCTATAGACCTTAATTCTTAGAATAAAGGATGCTTCTCCTAGGTCTTTCATGGAGAATTCTTTAGATAACCATATTTGAACTATGGTCAACATGAAAATATCATTCCCAATAAGGAGGATATCATCCATGTATAGTACGAGAAAGACAATAGTGCTCCCACTGATCTTTTTGAAAATACATGGCTCCTTCTCGTTCTTGAAGAAACCAAATAATTTGATCACATCATTAAAATGAGTATTCTAGCTCCGAGATGCTTGCTTAAGTCCATATATGGATCTTTGTAGCTTGCATACTTTGTGATCAACATCACTGGACGTGAAATCTAGTGGCTGTTCCATATAGATATCTTCCTCAAGGTATCCATTTAAGAGCATCATTTTCACATCCATTTGTCATATTTCATAATTGAAATAAGCTGCAACAACAAGCAATGTGTGGATAAATTTTAGCATGGCTACTAGCGAAAAGGTATCCTGATAGTCAATTTCTTCGCACTGACTATACCCTTTTGGCACTAATCTAGCTTTGAATATCTCCACATTCTCATCTACACCAATCTTTCTCTTGTAGATCCATTTACACCCAATAGGTACTATACCTTCTGGTGGATCTACCAAGGTCTAAACTTGGTTTGAGTGCATCGAGTCAATTCTGACTTCACTACCTCTAGCCATTTCTCGGAGTCAATATCCGATATCGCCTCATCATAGATTTTGGGATCATCATCACGAACCCTATTACCTATGAGGAATATTTTCTCTACTTTCTCTTAAATAGTATCTAAGTACCTCTCAGGGGGATAGAAAATCCTTTTCGATCTATGAGGTGGAGGAGGTAGTGATTGTATTGGCTCAACCTAATTTGGTTCCATAGGATCCTTAGCTCGTTGCTCTTGGGAGACTTTCTCCTCGAACTTGATCTACTTTCCAATGCCACCATCTTGAATAAACTATTTTTTAAGAAAGATGGTATGTCGACTTACAATCACATTGTGGTCTTCTAGAATATAGAAATAATATCCTAATGACTCTTTAGGATATCCTATGAATTGAGCTCTAAAGGATCTATAGTCTAACTTGTCCACTTGTTGTCTTTTGACATGAGCCAGACTTGGTTTCTTACCATGCCATATCTCACACGGTATGGTAGGAATGGTTTTAGAGGAAACCCTATTCAGTAAATATATTATAGTTAACAAACTATGTCCCCAAAGAAAATCAAGGAGGTCTGTGAAGCTCATCATGGATTGGACCATATTTAATAGGGTCCGATTCCTCTATTTTGAAACTCTGTTGAGTTGAGGTATTCTAGGTGAAGTCCATTGGGAGACTATACCATTTCGCTTGAGATAGTCCAAGAATTTTCGACCAAGGTATTCACCTCCTCAATCTGATCGAAGAACCTTAATGGGTTTTTCAAACTTTATGTCTGAATTTCTTAAACTTTTCAAAAGCTTCAGACTTGTGTCTCATAAGATATACATACCCATACTGAGATAAATCATCGATAAAGATTATGAAGTAGTCAAAGTTGTCTCTAGCTGGTACATCAAATGGGCCACACACATCAGTATGTACTAGGGCAAGTAGTTTCGTGGCTCTTTCCCCATGTCCTACAAAAGGGAGCTTAGTCATTTTTCCATGAAAACATGATTCACAAATTGGATATGACTTGGAAGTCAATGGACTCAACAGCCTGATTTTCTCTAATTTGTTAATCCTATCTTCTGCTTTATAACCTAGCCTTAGGTGCCACAGATACCTATCGTTTGGACTATCCCTAGGTCATTTTGATCTTATGGCATTCATATTTTGCTTGATATTAAAGATAGATACATCAATATGTAACTGGTAGAGACCATTAATAAGAAAACCACTTGCAATTTTATTTCTTTCATAAAGAATATTACAATGATCCTTAAGAAAACTAATTACATAGCCTTCTTATGCTAAACATAAAACAAAAATCAAATTCCTGCTTGTAGCAAGCACATAATAACAATCCCTAAGTACTAAATCTAAGCGAGATGGTAGTCGAAGAGGATAGGTTCCCACGATCACAGCAGCAATCATTGCTCCATTTTTGATGCATAGGATCATCTCACCATCCCTCAACCTCTTGTTATCCTCAAGACTCTGCATGGAAGTACACAAATGAGAACTAGAACCAGAGTCAAGCATCCAACTGGATGCAGAAGAAATGGTAAGGTTAGATTCAATAATGAGCATACCTCCAGAAGGTCTTATCTCCTTCTAATTCTTTAGGGTGGCCAGGTATGTAGAACAATTCCATTTATAGTGGCTGTCAGCATTATAATGAAAATACTTTTCTTTGTCAGCGACTTTCTTCTTCAGCTCTATCTTATCTTTCCACCTTTCACCTTCTACTTTTTCACAGACTTCTTCTTCTTTCCAAAATATTTCTCTTGGAAGAAGTCCATTCCATAGCAAGTACTGAGCCTTTAGAACTTTTCATAGAAAGCTCAGCAGTAACCAGCATATTCATAAGCTCGGCCAGAGTATTCTGAAGTTTATGCATATGATAGTTCATGATGAACTGCCCATACGCATCAGTCAAGGATTGTAGAATTATATCATTCTATAGATCCTGATCTAACTTCACTCCGAGCTTCTCATGTTTTTTCAAATCTTTGATCATCATCAGATAATGATCTTGGACTGACTGCCCATCACGTATTTTAGCCTTAAATAGTCATTTAGTGATCTGATATTTGGCTGCGCGACTCTGTTCACCAAACAACTCTTGCAGGTGAGCCAATATTTAGCGGGCAATCTTGATATCTTCATGTTAGTGCTAAAGCTCATCAGACATCGAGCCCAACATATAGTATCTAGCCTTATTATCTTCATTCGTCCATTTATCAAGAGACGCTCTCTGTTCAGCAAATGGATGAGCTGGTAAGGTGGGAGGATCTTGGTCCAATACATGAGTCAACTTCTCGAAACCCAAAATAATTTTGAAGTTTCAAAGCCAATCCTTGTATTTGAGTCTGGTCAGTCTATAGATGTCTAGGATACGGGCTAGTGGATTGGACGTAGACATTTTTCTTTTTCCTATAGAGAGTCAAAGTTTCTATTTTGATTTTATAATTAAGACTTGATCAATTTATTTAGAAATTTATTTTTTTTAAATAAATTAGCTTCCACTATTTTCTCTGATCCCTACACTTTCTCTATAGAGATGCAAAAATCTCTATAATTAATGATTTCTAGTGGGTGGTACAGTTCTACCAACTGACTCATCACGTCACCTAATAGTTATTGGTAATAGATTAGCCAATGAGTAAACAACTTTTGTCCAATGATTCTCTAATCATGGTGCATCCAGACTTGCTCTATAATTCATAAATCTCATCGTGCCCAGAATATTGATCGACTCCTTAGATAAGTCAGACCCACCATTTGCATAGATTGGATTCCTAATTGGGTCTCTCATCATATCCAAAATATTGATCCCAATCCATCCTCTAGCCCATAGCATTCAATGCCTCATAGACATGATTGTCTCTTCCCGGTGCAACTCAACCACTATGACTAGTCGAGAACAATCAACCCCGAAAAGGACCCGCACATCTACAATGATGGAAGAACTTAGACTTAATCTTTTCTAATGGAGATTTGATTTAGGTCTCTTTAAACTTGACTTGACATAGCCATAACCATTATGACTAACCTAGTTGCATGGGTTAGCTCCGATTGTTAGCCATCTTAGATCAGGACTGGATCAATAAATATGGCTAGGTAAGTGAGACCGATAGAAGGGATATGCCATTAACTCGACAAGAATGCATTTATGTCGAGTAGCTCCTAATTAAAAACCAGTTGATCATATCTACCAAAACTTACCTTAGATACCAAGTTGTTGAATTAGAACCAATTGGATTAGCCTACAATCCAGACTCTAACCAGTGAGCCTAATTTGGTCTTAACTTGATCAATTACTCATGTGACTCGACCTTGATCCAGACTTAATCCTATTAGACTGGTCAATTTAAGTACTCTTGATCCCACCTAACCAACTCTTGATTCGGTTTGATCAACCGCTAGACCTAATTGAGCTATCCAAGCCTGAACCCAATTTTATGAATATGTCTTAGATCTAAAAATTCTTAATTTAGACCTAATATATTTCATAATCTTAATTCTTAATTAAGTTTAGAGTTCATAAACAAAACATGTATATAAAATCCTAGGATTTCAGAATCTAGGATTTTACAGAAAGTAAGTTTTTGATTTCTAATTAAGAACGAACGCGTATCATCTCTATACACCATAAGAACACCCCATCAAATGAAAAAAGTGGTCCTTTAATCCCTACTTCATTCTGATGACCAGATGGCCAAAGAGAACGTCTTAATCAGAAATATGATAAATCTACAAAACTAGTTAGATCTACATCATATATCACATATATAAAAGTTAATCTAACTAAAAATATATTTTGCATACATATTATGTATCATATCATACATATTTTTAGATCTAAATTATTCATAAATATCTAAAAAATAAGATTTAAATTTGATCATATCAAATTAAAATTTATTCTATATAATTTTATAGAACCATTCTATAACTAGTCTAAACATGCATCTATCATATCTCATATGAATAAATTAAATAAATTTATTTTTTTAGATCTAATTATAATATTTATAATATTAAAAAGTAGTAAATAAATTGATCTAAAAATTATAATTAATTAAATTAAAATTATGATCATGCTAGACTACACATTGAATAATTCTATTCCTAGTCTAGTCTTGCATCTCATACATCTTAGATCTAGATTATTTAATTTTTAATTTTTTAATTTTAAATCTAATCATATCTAATGTGATATCTAAAATTATCTAATTATTAGATAAAAAAAATTAAAATCAGATATAATGAATTATGGAACCTGGCTCTGATACTAGTTGAAGAAAAAAATTAGTTTTTTGGATCAGGTTCGTTCAGATCTGATTGGATTAGGAGGGATATTTCATAAATTTTTTCTCTAAGATCCTAATTAGATCTAAGACTTCTCAAATCTAATCTTATTAATCTAATAATAAAAATAAAAATAAAAATAAAAATTAAATCTAATTTAATTATACCTTTGTTTTGGGTAATCTAATTACCCTATGATGATCTTGATGTTAGCCTGAGGTTCTAGATGTAGCCACGCAAGTGCCTGGCCTCTATCAGTATCTACTCGGGTAGGATATAAAGATCTTCTCATTCTCAATCAATCCTCCAAAAATTAGATCAAGATCTGATCTTGAAGGTCTTTAAAATGGCTTTTGAAGAACAACTATTGTCTCTTGCAACAGTGCTGCCTTCTTCCTTTCCTGGCACCTTTCACTTGCTTGGATCGCACCTTGTTCATGCCCAAAAATCCTTGGGCATGGAGAGGAGAGAGAGGACCAGAGGGTGGCATGGAGAAGGAGGGAGTGGGGCTATGTGGCATGGGCTAAAGGTAGAAGAATTGATTTCTAGGTGTAAATTGGGTTTATATAGATCCTGCTGCTCCATGCAGCACCACATCATCCTGGCCAATCACGATCCTTTATGCAATCAGATCTAAATCTGATTTATGAAATAACATCATTTGATCCAGTTAGATGAGAGACCCTCAAAACTCTCCTTAGGTGGTGCCAAGATTAGTCAAACAAGACTTCTTGGCACCACACAGTTTAATCACCTGAAGCAACCTAGAGTCCCATCTGTATGGGACTCCATGTTTTATCCTCATGGAGCGCATGCCTCCCTAGACGTGCATCCCCTTTCTATCTACTTTTTAGTAGGGGGACAAGTCCTTAGGTACTCTTCTATGGGTGCATGACACATGGGTAGATGTTTAAGAGTCTAGGGTCAATATTTGACCAATGTTCGAAGATAGATTTAGCAAGTGATGGAAAATGGCAGGTGTTGTCTCAAATTTATCTCATAAATTAAAACAACCCTTTTTTGACCTGGACAAACTTTAGTCAAACCAGGTAAAGGTTCCTGAGTTAGTCCAAACATATTTGGCTTAGTCGAAACAAGCTTTAATGATTGTTAAAGGAGAACATTAGGCTCAATCGTGTGCTAGCATGATTTTCTGGAACCTAATTGAATCTTATTCAAATCATTTGAACTGGGTTAATCCAATTGATGATATCTAGATCCAAACCCTTATTTGTGTGATCTAGTTAGATTCAGTTTCATATGGTAATGGGATATGTCATGATCTCTATCATCAACATCATCGAAATACCTTCCGATGGATCAGAACTTTTCTGATTCAGACAACTAGTATGATCGATCATCCAAATCATTCTAATTGCTTCCAAAATCTACCAGTGACACCTAGCAGCATATGGTGGCAACCCATCAGAACTGAAAGCGAACCTCTCGGTGTAGTTACCTGTGTGATTAAGTTTCTCCATCTTGAGTCCCCACCAGATTAGAGTTAAGGCGATCTTGTCAAACCCTAATTTTCCTCATATGAATTAATCATTCGATTCAAGTCCAATGTGAAAACCCTAATAAGAACTCTTTCTATTATTTCACTCTACCATGGCCATGGGCTTATAGACTTGATTCTCATGATCATCATAAGGCTGCTCCTCATCTACCAAGATAAATAGATCCCCTATTGGTGCAATCCAATTCCTACAATGAACATCCTATAGCCAACATATACCTCAGGATTCTGAATGGCTAGGAGATTAAGTTATGGTGTAGTCAAACTATAACATCCTTAAGGTAAACTATCGATGCACCTCAGGTCAAAGAACCAGACACACCACTGTAGCTTTGAGCCAATCATCGATGAAAAGATAGACTTTCTCATGACTACTCGAGGTGGTCACGCTTAGTGCCCTCATTCTGTAACAAGAATCTAAACTCTCACTCTGATGTCTCTACACCATAGACTCAAGACTCATCTATCCAAAAGTAGCGATCGTACAATAATCTTTTGGATTAATCACCATCCTCATGATGATCCTACGGTCGGAAGCATTTTATAAGTTAATAATGAAAATTCATGTCTTAAATTTTCAACTCCTGAAAATATGAACTATCATTATTGGTTATAATCAAATCCATATGGTGCCAGAAGATGAGGAGAAAAGTGCTTTTATTACTAATCATGATCATTATTGTTATAGGGTTATGCTATTTGGACTTAAAAATATAGGTGCAACCTATCAGCACCTAGTGAATAAGATCTTCAAGGAGTAGATTGACTGTAATATGGAGGTCTATGTGGTTGACATGCTTGTCAAGAGCAGGTCTTCAACAAATCATATTGATGACTTGGAAGAAACTTTCAACATCCTCTAAAAGTACAGGATAAAGTTGAATCCAACCAAATATGCTTTTGGAGTAACTTCGAAAAAACTTTCGGGGTTCATGGTGTCAAGACATGGCATTGAAGCAAATCTTGAGAAGATCAGAGCCATCCAAAAAATGACTGCACCAAAAATAATAAAGAAGGTTCAATGCCTGATGGGAAAGGTTGCGGCCCTAAATCACTTTCTCTCAAGGTCGGCTTAGCATTGCATGCCCTTCTTCCAAGCACTCAAGCAGTCAAAGAACTGCTGAACTCTTGAATGCCAACAAGCCTTTGAAGAGTTGAAGCACTATCTGAGCTCACATCCTCTTCTTGCTAAATCAAAATCTGATGAAGAGCTGTTCTTGTATCTAGCGGTGTCACCTACGGCAATTAAAGCTATCCTGATTAGAGAAGAGGCAAAAATCTAGAAGCCTATCTACTACATAAGCTGAGTTTTGAGGGATGTAGGAAAAAAAAATTGAAATTAGAAAAGCTAATCTATGCTTTGTTGATTGCAGCTAGGAAGCTTTGGCCTTATTTTTAGGGGCATACGATCACGCTTCTTATTGATCAACCCATTAAAGCAGTTCTTCAATGACTCAATACCTTTAGAAGAATAGCAAAATGGATAATTGAACTCACCAAGTTCAACATCAATTTTCAATCTCGACCATCTAGAACCTAAGCAGCAAGAAGTTTATGCTCCAAGTTTGCAGCAGAACTTTCCTAAAAAGAGAACAGATCTTCCTGATGACTTCTAGGCTCTATATGTTGACGGCTCATCCAATGCCTCAAGAGCGAGCGCGGGCTTGATTCTAATCAATCTAGAAGGAATTATTGCTAAATATGTGTTACTCTTTGAGTTCCCAGTAATAAATAATGGGATAGAATATGAAGCTCTAATTGCAGGATTGAGAATAGCTAAAGAATTAGAAGCAAACCATGTGAAAGTTTATAGTGATTCTTAATTGATAGTGGGGCAAGTTAATGATACTTATGAAGCTCAGGAGGAAAGCATGATGAAGTACTTGAAAAAGGTGAAGAACTTGATCTTAGCTTTTGGTAGCTTCAATATTCAATAGATCCATAGAATAGAAAATACTAGGGCCACCCTTTTCTCGAAATTAGCTATGTTGGCTCCGAGTAAATTACTGAAAGAAGTCTTCTTTAAGATTTTGTAGAATCCAAGTTCGGAGGAACCCCAAAAAATAATGCAAGTCAATCACGAGCCTAGTTGGATCGACCCACTCATTATATATCTTAAAGATTGTATTCTTCCTAAAGACCCTAAGTAAGCTCAAAAGCTAAGAAACCAAGCCTCTTGTTATGTTTTATATAAGAATAAATTATACAATAGGTCATATTCCTTGCCACTTCTTAAATGCCTCCAACCTTCTGAAGCTGATTATGCATTAAAAGAAATTCATGAAAGTATATTTGGAAATCATCTTGGGGCCAGGTCATTATCTTATAAACTGCTCCATCAAGGATACTACTAGCCGACTATGCAACAAGATGCCAATGTTTATGTGAAGAGATGTGATCGATGTCAAAAAAATGCTAATATTTAGAGATAGCCGGCTTCACAACTCACACCCCTAAGCGCTCCTTGGCCTTTCACATAGTGGAGGATGGACATACTCGGGCCCTTCCCCATGGCATCTGGACAGCAAAAATTTCTTCTAGTAGCAGTGGATTACTTCACCAAGTGGGTTGAGGCTGAAACTCTCGCAAAAATTACTGAAGCTAAAGTGCAAGACTTCATCTGAAAGTTGATAGTTTACAAATTTGACCTACCTCGAACTCTTATTATTGATAATGGATGCCAATTTACAGGAGCAAGATTTGCCAAGTTCTGTGAAGACCTAAATATCTCCCATCATTTTACATCAGTAGCTCATCCATGGGTAAATGATGAAGCTAAGGTAACCAACAGAACTCTATTGCAAGAAATAAAGGCAAGGCTTGAAGGGGCAAAAGAAACATGGGTGGACGAGCTCTATCATGCTCTCTAGGCCTATAGAACCATCCAAAGGTTGCCAATTGAAGAAACCCCATTTGCTTTGGCTTTCAGAACAGAGGCAGTCATTCCGATTGAGCTCGGACTTCCTTCAGTGTGACTTGAAGCCTTTAATGAACAGAGTAATTTACTAGATCTCCGAGTGAATGTTGATCTATTGGAAATAAAATGAGAAAAGGCCTAAATTTGGATGGCAGCTTATAAATAGAAGGTAGCTTACTACTATAATGCCAGAGTCAGAAGTAAGATTTTTAAAGTAGGAAATCTAGTACTACGGTGGGTAGATATCTCACAGCCGTAAAATCAAGAAAAGCTCGCTCCAAACTGGAAAGGCTCTTATGTGGTTGTGAAAATCGTCCGACTAGAATTTTATTATCTGAAGGAGCTTGGAGGAGCTATACTCCCACGACCTTAGAACTCAAAAAATTTATGAATGTACTATCAATGAATCCATTTTCAATAAAATTTTCTTACTTTAACATCTTTATCTTTGGTGCAAAACTATGCGATGGCAGAAAATTACCTAACCAAACTTTGTTCTCAAATGAAGTTGAAGTCCTTCGGTTCTTAAATAAAAGGTTAACCTCATCTTAACTAGGGTGAAGGCCTCTAGTTCTTAAATAGGAGGTAATAGGAAGAGGCCCTCTTAATGGCCCTTTTGTGTCCCAGCAATCTTGTTAGAAATAGTAGGTAGATCATCCTAATAGGAGTAATAGTCAATCTCGTCAGGAATAGGAGGTAAACCTCATCCTGACATAGATAAAGACTCCTATGGGAGACCGAAGGCCTTCGATTCTTAAAAAGAAGATGATGGAGAGAAGCCCTCTCAATGGCCCTTTTGTGTTCTGACAACCTTATTAGGAACAAGAGGTGGACCTTGTCCTTATAAGAGTAATAGCCAATCACGTCAAGAATAGGAGATGAACCTCGTCCTAATATGGTTGAAGATCCCTGCGAAAGATCGAAGGCCTTCGATTCTTTAACAAGAGGTAACTAGAAGAGGCCCTCTCAATGACCCTTTTGCGCCCTGGCAATCTTATTAGAAATAGGAGGTGGACCTCGTCCTAACAAGAGTAATAGCTAACTACATCAAAAATAGGATGTGAACTCGTCCTGACATGGATGAAGAACCCTATAGAGAATCGAAGGTCTCCAGTACTTAAACATGAGGTAACGGGGAGATCCTCTAAATGGCTCTTTTGCATTCCAACAATCTTGTCAGGAATAGGAGATGGACCTCATCCTAACAAGAATAATAGAGGATCAAAGGCCTCCAGTTCTTAAATAGGAGGTAATGGAGAGAGATCCTTTCAACGGTCCTTTTGCATCCCAGCAATCTTGATAAGAACAAGAGGTGGACCTCATCCTAACAAGGATAATAGCCAACCATGTCAGGAATAGAAGGTGAACCTCATCCTAACAAGGGTAATAGCCAACCATGTCAGGAATAGGAGGTTAACCTCGTCTTGATGTGGATGAAGATTCTCATAGGAGATGGAAGGCCTCCAGTTCTTAAACAGGAGGTAATGGGGAGAGGCCCTCTCAACAGCCCTTTTGCATCCCAGCAAGCTTGTTAGGAATAGGAGGTGGACCTCATCATAATAAGGATAATAGCCGACCATGTTAGGAACAGGAGGTGAACCTTGTCCTAACATGGATGAAGACCCCCACGGGGCATCGAAGGCCATCGATTCTTAAATAGGAGATGGATCCAAAGTATGAAAACTTTTAATTCCTAGACATGGAAGTATGTTTGCTCCTAAATGGATCTAAAGACTCTTGTATATAAGCAACGAGCATTGATACACAAGATGTAGGACAGAAGTTATTATTTCAAGATGACATCAACATTGAGCTTGACAAGAAAATAAAGAGGTTAGCAAGCACCAAACCAAAGTGAAATGTCAAAGGATAATTGAAAGAAATACCACTTCATTAAAATTAAAGATCATTACATAGGCCCTCAAAACAAATTACAAAAGAGAAGAGAAAAAAGAAGAGGACGAAAAAGAAGAAGACGAAGTCTTATTTAGACTCAGACTTCGGAATTCCACTCCCATCCATCATGAGGGAGTGCTTCAGATCTTGCACCTTCTCTTCAAACTCTCGTCTCACTGCTAAGCTCTCACTTGGTAACTTCTGAGATCTACGGAAGTCTTCCTCCACCTCCCTTAGCCTTTTCCTCAAAATGGCTGATTTAGCCTCCACATTTTTTACAGCATCTTGTTGATAAACCATTTGAATTTTTAGCTGCTACAGCTCGATGCTTTCCTTGTCATAGAGTTTAGAAAGATTCCTCATGATCCTCCTTAAGTAATTAATTTCTTTAGAGTCCCTACTTGGACTTGCTTAGGCCCTATCCGCCAACCTCTTCTGAAGTCTGGCGATCTCCTCATCTGCCTTCTGGGCTGTCCGTTGAAGCTCGGCAATTTGATCGCTCCAATCTAACTCGTAACTCTTGTAAGAATTCTCAGCCTTGGACAACTGATCTTGAAGCTTGAAAAACCTTTTGGACCAATCCCAACCGTACTCTTTCCGATTGGTGGACTATGCTGAGCTCCCCTCTAGTAGCTAGATCTTTTTCTTAGCCACATTAAGTTTGACTTCGAGGAAGCTGATCTTTATGGTCAATGTCCACGACTCTTGCTAGCATGCTTCTTGATCTCTTCAAGTTCTTCCTTCAAATGGTTCTTCTTCACAATATATTCCTTGAAATTTTTTTGCATGCTTGGTGAAGATGGTTGATTTTCACAGTAGCTTCAGTGTAATTCTTTTTTGATTTTTGAAGTTTACCTTCAATCTTCTTTAGTTTCTTATTAAGTTAATGAACTTGCTTCCTTAGCTTTTTATTAAGAACCTTCAAGGAAATACCTTGAATAGAGGTTCAGCTTCAATAGGAGACTACACTTAATACATTAAAAAAAAACATGACAAAGAAGAATGGCAAAGAAAATGATTTTGCTTTCATTAATTTAAATATGCAAATACATGAGAAATAAAAAGAAAACAAGTACAATAAGAGATCTCAGACCTTTGGAGTAGTGGAGGAGCTCAATGCAACCTCAACTAGTGCAGACCCTTTGGCAAGTGCAGAGATGGGCTCAGCAGTAGTAGCAGCAGCACCTGGAAGATCGTCACTAGCTGCAGGAAACTCTGCCTCATCCTCGAAAGTTTCTCCTATCAAGAAGCTGAGATTCAACTCTAGAAACTTCTCTGCAACCCTTGATTGGCAAAGATCATATCCTTCGATGAAGGCCTCCTAAGCGAAGCCCACCTTGATCTCCCTCAACTCTTCTAAAGACTTGTAGGAGGAAACGGCCTCTTCTGCCGTCCGCCTCTTCTCTTTAGCAGAGTTTATCTCCACCTCCTTCCTCCTTTCTTCCGAGGTCAATGCTGCCTTAAGTCGATAGATGTCCGCTCCTCCCTTTAGAGCACATCCTGTAGATGCCCAACCACAGTCGAGAGATGGCTCACCTTAGTCTTATATCCTTGGGCCTCCTCCATAACTTTTAAGGCCTTGACTTTCTCAGTGTTGATCATCTCAATATTGGCGATCAATTGGTGGCCAACCTGCAAGCAACAAAATTAGTTATATGGTTGAAGAGCTTATAATTGAATTTAAAAATAAGAAAAAAAAATTACTACCTCAAGGTATGCTCCGAGGGAGTCCTTGACCCACAAATCAAGATTAGTGCAGGTAATCCTCTTGACGATGTGTGAAAGAATACATGCGTCGACCAGGGCCTTAACAACTCTCCAGTCATTGAAGGAAGCATTGTCCCAATCGATATTGTCATCACTTGATCGCTGTCGTAGGCAGTCAAAAATAAACCTAACTCACTACTATATAGATAGGGTTAGTCAAGAACGTATCCACAGGGATCGTGTTAATTACGTTTAAATAATAAATTTAACTAGAGTGCAAGATTTAATAATTGATTAAAAGGCTACTTAATTAATTAATAAAATAAATTAATTTAAAGAAAGGTTATAAGTATAAAGATGGATTCTCAGGATTTCAATTGATCACTTATTTGATAGCTGATACTCTTTTTAATATGCTGCAATTAATATCTAATTAATAAAAATATAACCTATCTTAGAGAGCACGGTCTATACCCTTAAATCACAGCCCATCCCTTAAAGTTATAGGCTAGTCTAAATTGATTTAGATATATAAAGAAAAAAATTAACCTAAATATAGTTTATCCCAAGAGCACGAACCATACCCGTACATTACGGCTCATCCTAAGGATAATAAACTATTCTAGATTAATTGAAAGAAAATAAAGATATAAAGATATTATAACTAAAAATAGTCTTTATTATAAATTAAAAAGAAATATAAAAGATGAGAAATAGAAAAGACCATCAAAGTAAGATCACAATGATCTCCTGAGAAAGAGAAGATCAGCCAGACATCGAGAAGCTTCTCGTTGAATTCTTCAACCTGGAGCCTTGTAGAAGAATTTGGGTAGTAGCAGGTGACAGAAGTTTAGAATAGAAGAGAAGTTTTGGTGGAGATGCAGGCTTTGGTGCTGGTTTGAAGAAGAAAGAAAGAGAAAAGGTTAAAGAAGAAGAGCTTGAGAGAGAGAATTAAGGAGAGAAATAACTTGTTGGTGGTTTTGGAGAGCAGAGAGGCTTGGAGAAGCTTAGGAGGGGATAATCCCCCAAGGGGAGGCTTTAGAGGGCTTATAGAGGTTGTTGTCCATTACTTTAGCTTAAGGATTCTTTTATAGAGGAGAAGCATGAAGAAATTAGGTTGAAATTGAAGAAAAACTAAAGAAATCGAGTCTGGATTGGATTATGCTCCTTGGAGTAATTTTCTACCATTAGATCAGGTCTCAATAGACCAGATTTGAACAAAATCAGACTCTCATAGCTTAAATAGGGTCTTGATGAATTTTCAACCATTGGATCGTCTGATCAGATGATTTAGGACCATTGGATGGGCTTCTAGTTGTCCTTAATCAAGTCGGAGATACTTCTGGACCATTGGATCTTCACCGACTAGTTTTCTAGCCATCGGATTGCGCCAGATCATTGAGCACTATTCGAATCAAAGAAGGATTTATCGTGGTCCATCAGATCTCCATCGAATCAAATGCAGGCCGTTGGATCGTGTAATTACTGTAGCTATGGACTGCATGAATCGGGCACACCGAATGCCTCAGCCAATCGCCGCTCGCTGCTTTGATGCAAACTTACCTCTTTACCCCATGAACCACAATGGATTTTCCATGAACCCTTAAGGGTTCAGGTCTACCATGTGGCATGCTTTGGTTCACCGCGTCTGCTGAGCTAGCCGATCTACGATGCATCGGACTATTTTTTTTAGAAAAAACTTCTAGGCTTCATAACTTTTCCATTTTAGCTCCAATTTGAGTGAAATTTATTCCGTTGCGACCCATAAATTGAGCTATTTTCATCCTTCATCTTCTTTTCTACAAAAAATAAAATAAAAGTATCAATTCTTAAGAAATAAGGATAAATTAATTAATAAATTAGTACTTTGATACATATACTTTATGTATTTATCACATCTCCTAACTTGAACTTTGCTCATCCTCGAGTAAAGCGGATAGATTAGCAATATATACTGACTTAGCCTTGAATTAAAAGTTAGATTTAGACACTCCTAAAGATAGCTGATACTCGGTCAGACCATTAAAGAGGTACATCGTTGGATTATCAATTCGATCCAATTAATGGTTGAGTCTTAGCTATGGAAATTTTTAGAGCTCTTCTTTCACCAACTTTCTACTTTACTCTCTAAATTCTCTAACTTGATGTGAGCTGGATTTATTATCTTTCTTGCAATTTAGTCCCCTTATTTATCCACTTTTTTTTTTTAAACTCTTTGCATCCCCACCTTTTGATGCAAACCACAATGCTTAATTAGGCGAAGAGGCTCGGTTACTCAGTGAGATAATGCTAGATTTTTTTATTCATACTGCCTAGCTTTTTACGCAAACCACAATGCTTCCTTAGGCAAAGAGGCCCGATTACTCAGTAAAAAATTAGTATTTTTATTTTTATTATATTATATATATATGTATATATATTTTTGATAAATTAAGAAAGACTTGCATATTTTGACCTTTCCATCCAATTCTCATAAAGTAGATTCTTTATTGAGATTAGTAAGAAGAAGGTTCTAAAATCACTCTTAAAATTTGGTCTGATCTAAATCCTTTCATTTATTAGATTTTTTTAATAATTTATTCCTTAGTATCTCTAAAATTTTCTAGACCGTTAATCATTCATCGAGTAGGATGCCTAATTAACTCTTAATCAAAACAAAGTTAGGGTATGTAAAGTTAATTATTTCAAATCATACTTGAGGACTCACAAGTTTTAAAATTAATTATTCTCCCCCAACTTAATTTGCATTGTCCTTAATGGAAGAAGAGATTAAAAAAAAAATATTTATCAAGGAGGGGTACCACCTAGTTTATTATTTGCAGATCCTTTATAGTATTTCTTAGGTTCATACAGGATGTTTGATGTACTCCCCCCAACTTAGGCTGATCATCTTTATTGATTTCCTACAAAAAGATAAAAACTAGAAAACTCAAAATCTGAAAAATAAAATGATGGGTTGCCTCCCAACAAGCACTAAGTTTAATGTCTTCAGCCAGACTAAGCCAAAAATTTATGATGGTTTATAAAGTGGTTCAACTAGATCCACAAATTCGATTTGCTCTCCATCTTTTATACCATCCATATAAGGTTTGATCCGTTGGCCATTAACCTTAAAATTATTTTCCTATTTTGGATCTCTATGTTCTACGACTCCATTGGGAAAAACCTGGGTCACAATGAATGGTCCATCGCAACATGAGCGAAGTTTTTTAGGAAATAGTCTTAACCTAGAATTAAAGAGCCATACTTTTTGGTTAGGTTTGAATGTTTTCCTTGAGATGATTTTATCATGGTAAGCTTTGGTTCGAGCCTTGTAGATTTTAGCACTCTCATATGCCTCGTTACGTAACTCTTCTAATTCGTTTAATTGCAGTCTCCTTTTTGACCCCGCGTGTTTCATATCAAAGTTAAATTTTCTTATTGCCCAATATGCACGGTGCTCTAATTCTACTAGTAAATGATAGGATTTTTCAAAAATAAGCTGATAAGGAGATATTCCTATAGGAGTTTTGTAAGCAGTACGGTAGGCCCATGGTGTATCTTCCAATCTCTCAGACCAATCTTTGCGACCGAGCCTAACCATTTTCTCTAAGATCTTTTTTATTTCTCTATTTGAGACTTCAACTTGTCCACTGGTTTGGGGGTGATAAGGGATGGCTATTCTATGTGTGATCCAATATTTCTTCATTAAAGCTACAAAATGCCTATTTATGAAATGCATACCACCCTCACTAATTATAGCCCTGGGACAACCGAACTGACTTATGATATTTTTATGGATAAACTTGATTACCACCTTATGATCATTAGTTCGTGTTGCTATGGCTTCTATCCACTTTGAAACATAATCTACTACCACCAGAATATACTCATATCCATATGAAAAAGGAAAGGGGCCCATAAAGTCAATTCCCTAAACATCAAAAATTTCAACCACTAAAATTGGGGATAGGGGCATCATATCTTTCCTAGAAATATTTTTTGTTTGTTGCCATCTTAAACAATTATGGCAGAAATCATGAGCATCTTTAAATAATGTTAGCCAGTAAAATCCACTTTGAAGTACTTTTGCCACTGTTTTCTTTCCACTAAAATGTCCCCCACAAGCTAATGAGTGGCAAAAAGTTAGGATACTTTGAAATTCACTCTCGGGGACACATCGTCGGATGATTTGGTCTGGGCAAATTTTGAACAACTCAAGTTCTTCACAAAAATAGTGTTTTACTTGGAAAAAGAATTTATTTTTCTCTTGTTGGGTCCAATGGGATGGAACTTGTCCTATCGCCAAGTAATTAACTATATGTGCAAATCAGGGAAGTTTGTTAGAAGATGTTAAGAAGAGTTGTTCATTAGGGAACCTATCTCCAATGCTTTCACTATTGTGTTCTACCAAGATCCTCGAGATATGATCTGCTACTATATTTTGGGAACCCTTTTTATCTAAGATTTCGAGGTTAAATTCTTGCAACAAAAGGACCCATCTAATCAGCCTAGGCTTTGTATCCTTCTTTGATAGTAGATATTTCAATGCAGCATGGTCAGAGTAGACTAAGACCTTGGAGCCCAGAAGGTATGACCTAAATTTCTCTAAGGCAAACACAACTGCTAGCAATTCTTTCTCGATGGTGGTGTAGCTCAATTGAGCATCTTAGAGAGTTTTGCTAGCATAGTAAATTACATGAGGTTCCTTATTGAATTTTTGCCCTAATACTGCCCCAACCGCATAATCAAAATCATCACACATAATTTCAAATGGTACGGTCCAAGATGATGGTTTGATAATTGGTGCAGTAGTCAATGCTATTTTAAGTTTATTATAGACGGCTAAACAGTCTTCATTAAAATCAAAGGAATTATCTTTAGCCAAAAGATTGCATAAGGGTCAGGAAATTTTGCTAAAGTTCTTAATAAAGCATCTATAAAATCCTGCATGTCCTAAGAGAGATCATACTTGTTTAACCGATGTTAGGGGTGGTAGTTTTAATATTATCTCAACTTTAGCTTTGTCCACTTCAATCCCCCGCTTAGATATAATATGTCTGAGTATGATTCCCTCACGGACCATAAAATGGCTTTTTTTCCAACTTAATATCAGATTCGTCTCCACACATCTTTTAAGTACTTTAGTTAAATTTTGGAGACAAACATCAAAAGAAGAGCCAAAAATAGAGAAGTCTTCCATGAAAACCTCTAAAAATTTATCGACCATGTCAGAAAAAATTGCCATAATGCATGGCTGAAAAGTGGCTGATGCATTGCATAGTCCAAAAGGCATTCTATGGAAGGCAAAAGTACCAAAAGGATAGGTAAAGATGGTTTTCTCTTGGTCCTCTAAAAATACAGGCACTTGATTATTTCCTGAATATCCATCTAGGAAGCAGAAGTAACTCTGACATACTAACCGTTCTAGAATTTGATCAATGAAAGGTAATGGAAAGTGATCTTTCTTAGTCACGGCATTGAGTCACCTATAATCCACACACACTCGCCAGCCAGTTGCTGTACGGGTAATAACTCTTCTTTGTCACTTTCTACCATAGTGATACTCGATTTCTTAGGCACCACCTGGGTCGGGCTAACCCACTTACTATTAAAAATGGGATAGATAATGCCTGCATCTAGCCATTTTATTACTTCTTTCTTTACTACCTCTAGCATGTTTGGTTTCAACCTATGTTGCATGTCTCTATGTGGTTTGGCCTCTGTCTTGCAATGTATATGGTGCATGCAAACAGAAGGATCAATGCCTTTTAGATCAGTAATTGTCCATCCTATGGCCTCTTTATTCTCTTTGAGCACTCCTACAAGTTGTTCTTCCTAGTCAGTAGTTAAGTCGGAGGATATGATTACCGAAAGAGCCTCATCGAGTTCGAGAAATAAATACTTTAATGTGTCAAGAAGAGGCTTTAACTCTAGAGTAGGTGGTGTTACTTGGGATAGTACTAGAGGGCTCGACTGAGTTGATAATTATTCATACTTTATAGTCCAGGAAGGAGTGGTACTAAAATTGGATGGCTCTAAGAGTGCATTAACTACCCATTAATGTCAAAATCATCCACTCCAAAGTGTGTTAAGCATGTCTATAAAGGATCCGAGTTGAGCATGGTAGGGGTTTTATCTTCGAAAACTTTCTCTAGTAAATTGATTTCACTATGGTCGAAAGTGGGTGGTCCATGTGCAGTGTTAAAAATATTCAACCTCAACTTTTTATTCTCGAAAGATACATCCATAACCCTGGTTCTATAGTTTATGCAAGCATTGGCAGTTGCGAGGAAGGGTCTTCCTAGAATGATAGGTACTTGGCTGGGGTAGCGGTCAGATTCCATGTCTAGCACCAAAAAATTTATAGGAAAGTAAAATTCATCTACCTTGACTAGCACATCTTCCAACATTCCATGAGGTACTTTAGTTGATCTATCCGCTAACTGTAGGGTTATCGTTGTGGGTTTCAATTCTCCAAATCCAAAAAGGTCATAAACAGAACTTGGGAGAAGATTAACACTTGCACCCAAATCTAACAATGCTTTCTTAATGGTCAGATTCCCTGTAACATAGGATATGATTGGGGTACCAGGATTCTTAAGTTTGGGTGGGGTTATTTGTTGAAAGATAGAGCTAGCTTGTTCAGTTATGTGGACTTTCTTAGGTGTGTGTGCTTTAGTTCTTCTTTTCTAAGTGCACAAGTCTTTGAGAAATTTGGCATATATTGGAACTTGTTTAATAGCATCAACAAGGGGTAAATTAATTTGCACCTATTTAAATAATTCAAGCATTTTGTTTATTTTAGTGCCCTTCTTGTCTAAAGGTAGAAGATAACCTAAAGCACTGGAATATGGAGCCTTGGATATAGGTGTCGGCTCAATAGGTTTTTCTCTCTCCTTAGTTTTATTTTTTTCTAATTTGGTTGGTTTTGAAGGTTCAGGTTCTTGAGTTATTTCAGGCTTATTTATGATTTTCCCACTTCTAAGGGTCATAATAGACTTGGCATGTTCTGAAAAAATTTCTGGACCAGTGGAGCTTTCAGCCATGTACTATCCTTTTGGGTTATTAATGGGTTGACTTGGAAGTTTTTCTTCCTCCCTTCTATTCAAAGCAGTGGCTAATTGACCTATTTGAGTCTCAAGCTTGGCTATTGATTGAGTGTGGGAGTGATGGAGTTGGGTGATTTTTTCCTCAAAGGCAGAAGGCTGTGAATTTTATGCAATTTGTGGATATGAAGCTGGTTTGTAAGCTGCCTCAGTGTAATTAGGTCTAGGTACCGGTGGCCTAGCAGCAAGTTGTTGGGCCCAAGAAAAGTTTGGATGGTTTCTCCAATCGGGATTGTAGGTATTGGAGTAAGGGTTGTATCCTGGCCTAAAGTTGTTCTGAATTTGTGCTTGATTTACTTATTCGTGTATAAACTCAGGGAATTAGGATGCAACAGGGCAATCATAAATAGAATGTGCAGGATTTGAACATATTGAACACACATCTATGATGGGTGTGGGTGGAATGCTAGTGGGCATTGCTTGCAGTAGTCGGTCCATCTTTTGGAATAATTCATTTACTTGGTTGTAAATGTCTATCGAGCTATTTCATAAATTCCACCCCATTTCGGTCTAGACATGGGAAGGTCCCTCCTGGCAGCAAACATATGGTGTAATGAATTTTCGCTTAGGATTTCAAACAATTGCCAGGCTTCTTATTCATTTTTCAGCATGAAGGTTCCACCACAAGATGCATCAACCATCTACAGGTGCTTCTCTGTCAAGCCATCATAGAAGCACTAGACTAGTTGCCACTTGGGTACCGCATGGTGGGGGCATTTTCTAATCAGTTCTTTTAACCTCTCCCAAGTCTCATGAAACATTTTTCCTTCTAATTGGGAAAAACTAGTTATATCCTTTCTTATTTGATTAGCTTTTCCTATTGGAATGTATTTTTTGAGGAATTCCTTTTGAAGTTGATCCTAGGTTGAAATAGTTATAGTATCTAAGGAGTTTAGCCAATATTTGGCTTTGTCCTTCAATGAGAAGGAAAACAATTTCAACCTAAGGGCATCATTAGAGAAATTATGAATTTTAACTACTGAGCATATTTCTAGGAATTCATCAAGGTGTTTGCATGGGTCCTCATTAGCAAGTCCATAAAAAGATGGGAGCATATGAATAACATTGGACTTGATTTCATATTGTGTAGCTTCTACTGGAGGAGCCTGAATGCAGGGAGAGTATGTGTATGTGGAAGGAGTAAAGTACTCTTTTAATTGTTTAAGTGGATCATTCTCTTGATTTCGGTCCATGTTCCTTGGTCTATTGGCTCTAAGGGTTCTCTCGATTTCAGGATCTAAGGATTGAATTTTAGGTTGCAATGAACGGTGCTCGAGCATAAACCTTATGATTAAACCTTAGCGCAATCATAGAAAATTATTAATTAATTAAATTTTTTAGATTTTTTTTTAATAAAATAAAAAGAGATGAAAGAAATTTTAAAGATGAGAGCCTAGAGAGTCCTAAGACTAAGAATTAGATGCAAAAAGTTTAATTAGGTTTGATGTTTGTGGGTTAGCAATCAAGTTATGCAATCAATCCTGACTAAGGATTATCCTAGATCTAGACAGCTCCTAACTGCCAAGGTTTCCTTCAAGCCCTCTAAGTAAAGAATCAGCCAATCAATTGGTTAGATAAGTGTAAGGTCGGTGGAAGTCCCTCCGTTGCTTGTCTTAGGCACCGATTGAATTAACTAATCCTAATCTGGTCTAACTCTTAGGGTTTCTTGTCCTAATGAGCTCAAGTATCCTTAGGGGTTAACGTCTAATTAATTTTAGAATTAAGGTTTGGGTCAATGCAATATGAAGGTTTATAGTTTTTGGGCTAAGGAAGGATGATTAAATCCCCATCTTATCTTGTTTAATTGGGTTTAGCATCCTTAAAGTGTCTTATGAAGATGAGATGCAAATGTCAAGATGTCCAACTAAAGTGAAACAATCAAATTTAAATTAATTAGTTTTACTTGTTAGGTTTTGTAATTAAGTCTCTAAACCCTAAATAGCTTATTTGGTGTCAATGAAAAAAAAATTATTATTATTTTTTTAAATTTTTATTTTTATTTTATTTATTTTTTTAATTTTTATTTAAATTTATTTAATTTTTTTAAAAAAAATTATTTAAAGCAACTAAATCATGATCCCCAGCAATGGCGCTAAAATTTGATCACTATCGTAGGTGGTCAAAAATAAACCTAACTCACTACTATATAGATAGGGTGAGTCTGGATCGTATCCACAGGGATCATGTTAATTATGTTTAAATAATAAATTTAACTTGAGAGCAAGATTTAATAATTGATTAAAAGGCTACTTAATTAATTAAAAAAATAAATTAATTTAAAGAAAGGTTGTAAGTATAAAGATGGATTCTCAAGATTTTAATTGATCACTTATCTGACAGTTGGTACTCTTTTTAATATGCTATAATTAATATCTAATGAATAAAGATATAACCTATCTTAGAGAGCATGGTCTGTACCTTGGATCACAGCCCATCCCTTAAAGTTATAGGCTAGTCTAAATTGATTTAGATATATAAAAAAAAGAATTAACCTAAATATTATTTATCCTAAGAGCATGAACCATATCCGTACATCACGGCTCATCCCAAGGATAATAAACTATTCTAGATTAATTGCAAGAAAAAAAGATATAAAGATATTATAACTAAAAATAATCTTTATTGTAAATTAAAAAATATATAAAAGATGAGAAATAGAAAATATCATCAAAGTAAGATCACAATGATCTCCTGAGAAAGAGAGGATCAGCCAGACATCGAGAAGCTTCTCGCTGAATTCTTCACCCTGGAGCCTTGAAGAAGAATCTGGGCAGTAGCAAGTGACAGAAGTTCAGAACTGGAGAGAAGTTTTGGTGGAGATGCAGGCTTTGATGCTGGTTTGAAGAAAAAAGAAAAAGAAAAGGTTAAAGAAGAAGAGCTTGAGAGAGAGAATTAGGGAGAGGAATAACTTGCTGGTGGTTTTGGAGAGGAGAGAGACTTGGAGAAGCTTAGGAGGGGCTAATCCCCCAAGGAGAGGCTTTAGAGGGCTTATAGAGGCTCTTGTCTATTACTTTAGCTTAAGGATGATTTTATAGAAGAGAAGCATGAAGAAATTAGGTTGAAATTGAAGAAAAATCAAAGAAATCGAGTCTGGATCAGATTCTGCTCCTTGGAGTAATTTTCTACCATCAAATGAGGGCTCAATGGTCCAGATTTGACCAAAATCAGACTCTTGTAGCTTAACTAGGGTCCTGATGAATTTTCAACCATTGGATCATCTGATCAAGCAATTTAGGACCGTCGGATGGGCTTCTGATCATCCTTAATCAAGTCGGAGGTGCTTCTGGACCGTTGGATCTTCATCGTCTGGTTTTCTGGCCGTTGAATCATGCCAGATCGCTGAGCGCTATTCGAATCAAAGAAGGATTTGTTGTGGGCCATTGGATCTCCATCGAATCGAACATAGGCCATTGGATCACATAATTACTGTAGCTATGGACCGCACGAACCAGGCACACCGAATGCCTCAACCAAACGCCGCTCACTGCTTTGATGCAAAATTGCCTCTTTATCCCATGAACCATGATGGATTTTTCATGAACCCTTAAGGGTTCAGGTCTACCACCCTTTGGTTCACCGCGTCTGCTGAGCTAGCCGATCTTCCATGCACCAAACTATTTTTTTTTTAAAAAAAAAAGTTGGGCTTCATAACTTTTTTATTTTAGCTCTGATTTGAGTGAAATTTATTCCATTGCAATCTATAAATCGAGCTCTTTTCATCCTTGGTCTTCTATTCTACAAAAGATAGATTAAAAGTATCAATTCTTAAGAAATAAGGATAAATTAATTAATAAATTAATACTTTTATACATATACTTTATGTGTTTATCATCACTAGATTCCCGTGAATTTTCATTAGGGTCGAGCTCTTCTGGTGATCATCATCTTCTTCTTCCTCCTCATTTCCTCTTCAGAGAGAGGAGCTAAAATAGGAACCTCGGTAGGCAGGCTCAAGGTCGTCAGTGGCATTGCAGCTTCTAGAGTGGGGACACCTTCTACTAGATCGATAGAGCTTGAGTCCCCAACTTTCACCCATTTGGACGGTTCTTCGAAGGCCTTTTTCTTGTTTTTCTGAGCCTGAAGCACCCTCGACGGTATTTCAATTTCTTCAAGAGTCATTTCTACAATAGTAGTGAAGCTAGGGTTAGAAAAGAAACAAGGAGAACAAAAGAAGATGAATATAAGTACTTTTAGGATAGAGTGGGCTTAAATCGAGATTGAATAGAGTCTAGTTGTCAACAAATTTGGACAACAACAAAATCTTATAATCCTTCAACTTATTGATAGAATCAAGATCCGACCTCTCTAACCCGAGAGTTTGGCAGACTGAACTCTTAAATACCCTTAGGAAGGAAGTCCTAATTCTATGGTCGGGCAAAAGATGAAGAAAAACTTTTTCTTTCAATTGTGAATGGAAGAAGGGGCACCCTTCAGTAGCCCCTTCTTGTCGAACTAAGGGAGAGGTACCACCCAATCTTTGGTGGTAGGATGGCATTTGAAGGTAAAATAGTTGCGATATTAAAAAATGGTAGGATGAACTTTGACTGAGATATAAAGAGAGAGGAATTCTATGATAAATCTAAAGGAGTTCGGCACCATGAAAGCTAAGAAAATATTCAAAAAGCAAAAAAGTGCTACTATGAAAGAGAAAAGTGGAAGTCTTAATCCAGCATGAAAAGCCTCTAAAAACAAGCAAAAGCAACCTAGGAGAGGAGCAGAAGCTTGGCCGCTCAATCCGAAAAGCTCCAGTTCATATTCGAAAGGAATTCCATACTAGATCCTTATAAAGAAAAGGTCTTCAGAATGCAAGAAGTAGGAAATGATCTCAGGAATGAAGGTCAGTCGAGGTGCCTCAATAGGTTCGGTGATTTTTCTAAGGCTAGGATTTGACAAGCTCGGATGGGCCGGACTCTTAGAACTGGAGGACCATGATATTTCGAAAGACATCTAGATTAAATTTAACTTGAAAAATTCTTAAAAAATTATAAGAAAATGGCTACAAAATTTTTAAAAGAATTCAAAAGGAACAGTAAACTTTTATGAAGAAACTGAAAGGAAAAAGATAGAAGAAAAGTAAAGAAATGTGAAGAAAGGGGTCAGAAGACTAACCTAAGTCGGTCAGAGGACTTAAGGAGGCGGTCAGAAAAGAGGAAGGCGAATGAGAGAGATGCCAATGGTCGAAGGAGTTGTGATGGAAGAGTAGCAGGATGCCTAAAGGAGATGAAGAGTAGAAGGAGAAGAAGAGAAGCACCTACGAAGATGGTAAGTTGGGATGAAGGAGTTTAAATAGCCAAAGAAAAGTCGGGAGAGGTTATGATTGCCGATCCTCTCCAGTCATCCCTTACTTGCCATGTGTCCCACTCATAGATGATGTCTGGCAAAGCAGTAATGGCACCATACTTAGAATACCATGCTGGAGGAAAGTTTGAAACAAAAATCTTTTCAAAGTCATTTGCTCATTAAGAAGCTTCGGTGCCAGTCAGAAAAAGCCAAAACTTTTCACCTTTTGGAAGCGAGAAACCTGTAGAGGACTTTGACAGTCACAATTTTGGTATTCCCTTCATTCAATCTTCGAACTTGAGACTAGGAAGATAAGTATTGGGGATAAAATAACTTCCATCGAAGTCCAATGAGAAGTTTGGGCTTGATATGATTTCATCTAGAGTAGCAGTTGAAGAAAAAAACCCTATTTTCACTATCAGGTTCGTTCAGATCTGATTGGATCAAAAGAGATATTTTAAAATTTTTTTTTCTAAAATCCTAATCAGATCTAATCTTATTGATCTAATAATAAAAATAAAAATAAAATTAAAATTAAATCTAATTTAATTATATCTCTATTTTGGATAATCTAATTACCCTATGATGATCCCGATGTTTGCCTGAGATTCTAGCCATGTAAGCACCTGGCCTCTACCGATATCCACTCATGCAAGATCTAGAGATCTTTTACTTCTTAATCAATCCTCCAAAAATTAGATATAGATCTGATCTTGAAGGTCTTCAAAACTCCTTTTGAAGAAACATCATTGTCTCTTGCAGTAGTGCTGCCTTCTTCCTTTCCTGGCACCTTTCACTTGCTTGGATCGCACCTTATTCATGCCCAAAACCCCTTGGATGTAGAGAGGAGAGAGAGGACCAGAGGGTGGCATAGAGAAGGAGCAAGAGAGGCTTTGTGGCGTGGGCTAAAGGCAGAAGCATCAAAAATCTAAGCATATATAGGGTTTATATAGACCCTACTGCGCCATGCAGTGCCACATCACCCTGGTCAATCACAGCCCTTTGAGCAATCAGATCTAAATCTGATTGATGGAATGACATCATCTGATCTAATTAGATGAGAGACCCTTAAAACCCTCCTAAGGTGGCACCAAAATGGGTCAAACAAGAGTTCTTGGCGCCAGAAAGTTTAATCCTGTGAAGCAACCCTAGAGTCCCATCTGTATGGGACTCCTCCTTTATCCTCATGGGGTGCATGCCTCCCTAGGCATTTGCCCTCTTCCTGTCTGCATTTGGCAAGGGAACAAGGCCCCAGGTACTCTCCTATAGGAGCATGACACATGGGCAGATGCCCAAGCATCCAAGGTAAAAATTTGACCAATGTCCAAAAACAGGAATTAGCAGGTGACCGAAAATGGTAGGTGTTATCTTAAATTTATCTTATAAATTAAGACAATCCTTTTCTGATCTGGACGAGCTCCAGTTAGACCAAGTAAAGGTTCTTGAGTGAGCCCAAACATATTTGGCTTAGTTGAACAAGCTTTAATAATTATTAAAGGAGAAAATTAGGCTCAATCGTGTGCTAGCATGATTTCCTTGAATCTAATTGAATCTTATTCAAATTAATTGAACTAGGTTAGCCCAACTGATGACATCTAGATCCTAACCCTTGTTTGTGTGATCCAGTTAGGTTCAGTTCCATATGGTAATGGGATATGTCACGATCTCTATCATCGACATCATCGAAACACCTTCCGATGGATCAGAATATTTCTGATTCAGACAACTAATATGATTGATCATCCAAATCATTCTAATTGCTCCCAAAATCCATCAGTGACACCTAACAGCATATGGTGGCAACCCATCAAAACTGAAAGCGAACCTCTTGATGTAGTTACCTGTATGATTAGGTTCCTCTATTTGGAGCTCCGACCGGATTAGGATTAAGGTGATCTCGTCAAACCCTAATATCCATCATATGAATTAATCATTCAATTCAAGTCCAATGTGAAAACCCTAATAGAAATTCTTCTATTATTTCACTCTATCATGGCCATAGACTTATGGACTTGATTCTCATGATCATCATAGGGCTACTCCTCATCTACCGAGGTAGATAGATCCTCTGTTGGTGCAATCCAATTTCTACAATGAACATGCTATACCCAACATACACCTCAGGGTTCCAAATGGCTAGAAGACCGAGTTATGGTGAAGTCAAGCTATAACACTCTCAAGATGAACTGTCGATGCACCTTAGATCAAAGAATCAAACACACCACTGCAGCTTCGAGCTAGTCATCGATGAGAAAGTAGACTTCCTCATGATTGCTCGAGGTGGTCACGCTCAGTGTCCTTATTCTCTAACGAGTACCTATACTCTCGTTTCAGTGTCTCTACACCGTAGACTCAAGACTCAACTATCCTAAAGAAGCGATCGTACACCAACCTTATGGATCAATCATCGTCCTCATGATGATCCTACGGTCGGGTGCATTTTATGAGTTAATAATGAAAATTCATGTCTTAAATTTTCAACTCTTGAAAATATGAACTATCATTACCATTAACTCAAAGGATGTATCACAGACACTTTCAAATACACACTGTGATAGAAAATAACCCATTTTATTATTTATAGTCAAAATTATAATTTTGTCCTTAGAAGTGTATGACAAGTGTCAACCAATCTAGCTTCTAGGATACACATATCTAACAAACTTGCACTTGACTTAAATCCAATTGGCTACAAATCTAAGTCCTACTTCTCAAGGTGGGCTTCGATCTTCTGCTGCCCCAATGGCTTTATATGTTGGTCTACCGCATTGTCTATTGAGTCGACTCTCTTGACCTTGACGTAACCTTTTTTGAGGTAATCATGGATGAGATGGTATCGCCGCTCGATGTGCTTGGATTTCTAATGAGTCCTCGACCCCTTAGTAAGGGCTATGGCGCCATTATTATCGTGGTACAATGGAATGGCATCCGATGGCATCACTTCGATCTCTGCAGTGAACTTTCTGTATCAGAATGCCTTCTTCATAGCTTCTGACATAGCGATGTACTATACTTCCATGGTGGAATCCACTATCATTTTCTACTTGGAACTCTTCCAACTGACAGCACCACCATTACACACAAATAGACTTCTAGATGTCGACTTTCAATCATGTATATCAGATATAAAATCAAAATCTGTATACCCCTGAACTTAGAGTTCTCCATTACCAAAAATCAACAACAAATCATTAGTTCTTCTCAAGTACTTAAGGATATATTTCACAGAAGTCTAGTGTTCTTCATCTGAATTCGACTGATATCTGCTCGTGACACTCACAGCATGGGCTATATCAGGTCGTGTACATAACATGGCATACATGAGGCTCCCTATTGCTGAAGCATAAGAGATCTTACTCATGCATTCAATCTCCTTAGGTGTGTTGGGACACATTTTCTTGGAGAAGATGAAATGCCATGTCTGAAGGGTACCAATCCCCTCTTGGAGTTTTCCATGCTACACCTCTTTAGCACTTTCTCTATGTACATCTTCTGTGAAAGACCTAGCATCCTATTTGGTCTATCTCTATAGACCTTAATTCCTAGAATGAAGGATGCTTCTCCTAGGTTATTTATGGAGAATTCTTTAGATAACTACATTTTAACTATGGTCAACATGAGAATATCATTTTCAATAAGAAGGATATCATCCATGTACAGTACGAGGATGACAATAGCGCTCTCACTGACCTTTTTGAAAACACATGGTTTCTCCTTATTCTTGATGAAACCAAATAATTTGATCACATCATTAAAATGAGTATTCCAACTCCAAGATGCTTGCTTAAGTCCATATATGGACCATTGCAGCTTGCATACTTTATGATCAACATCACTGGATGTGAAACCTAGCGGCTGTTCCATATAGATATCTTCCTCAAGGTATCCATTTAAGAATGTCATTTTCACGTCCATTTACCATATTTCATAATCGAAATAGGCTGCAATAATAAGCAATGTGCGGATGGATTTTAGCATAGCTACTAATGAAAAAGTATCCTGATAGTCAATGCCTTCGCGTTGACTATACCCTTTTACCACTAATCTAGCTTTGAATGTCTCCACATTTCTATCTGCACCAATCTTTCTCTTATAGAACTATTTACACCTAATAGGTACTATACCTTCAGATGGATCTACCAAGGTCCAGACTTGGTTTGAGTGCATCGAGTCAATTTCTGACTTCATTGCCTCTAACTATTTCTCGAAGTTGATATCCGATATCGCCTCATTATAGGTTTTGGGATCATCACCATGAACCCCATTACCTATGAGGAACATTTTCTCTACTTCCTCTGAAATAGTACCTAAGTACCTCTCAGGAGGGCGAAAACTCTTTTCAATCTACGAGGTGGAGGAGGTAGTGATTATATTGGCTCAACCTGATTTGGTTCCATAGGATCCTTAGCTCATTGCTCTTGGAAGACTTTTCCTCGAGCTTGATCTGCTTTCCAATGCCACCATCTTGAATAAACTATTTTTCAAGAAAGATGGCATGCCGACTCACAATCATATTATGGTCTTCTGGAATGTAGAAATAATATCCTAATGATTCTTTAGGATATCCTATGAATCGAGCACTAAAGGACCTATAGTCTAACTTATCCACTTGTTGTCTTTTGACATGAGCCAGACAACCCTAAATTCTAAGATAACTCAAACTTGATTTCTTACCATGCCATATCTCATACGGTGTGATAGAAATGATTTTAAGAGGAATCCTATTCAGTAAATATATAGCAGTTAACAAACTATGTTCTTAAAGAAAATCAAGAAGGTCTGTGAAGCTCATCATGGATCGAACCATATCTAATAGGGTCCGATTCCTCCATTCTAAAATATCATTGAGTTGAGGTGTTCCAGGTGGAGTCAATTGAGAGACTTTGCCATATTGCTTGAGATAGTCCAAGAATTTCTGACTAAGGTATTCACCTTCTTGATCTGATTGAAGAATCTTAATGGATTTTCTAGTTTGCTTTTCCACTTCATGTCTAAATTTCTTAAACTTTTTAAAGGCTTCAGACTTGTGTTTCATAAGATACACATACCCATACCGAGATAAATCATCGATAAAGGTTATGATATAAACAAAGTTATCTCTAGCCGGCATATCAAATGGGCTGCACACATCAGTATATACTTGGGCAAGTAGATCCGTAGCCTTTTCCCCATGTCCTACTAAAGGGAGCTTAGTCATTTTGCCATGAAGATATAATTCATAAATTGGATATGACTTAGAAGTCAACGGACTCAGTAGCCTAATTTTTTCTAATTTATGAACCCTATCTTCTGCTATATGACCTAGTCTTAGGTGCCATAAATACCTATCATTTGAACTATCCCTGGATCGTTTTGATCCTATGGCATTCATATTTTGCTTGATATTAAAGACAGATACATCAATATGTAACTAGTAGAGATCATTACTAAGAAAACTACTTGCAATTTTATTTCTTTCATAAAGAATATTACAATGGTCCTTAAGAAAACTAATTACATAGCCTTCTTATGCTAAACATGAAACATAAATCAAATTCCTGCTTGCAGCAGGCACATAATAACAATCCTTAAGTACTAAATCTATGCTAGATGGTAATCGAAGAGGATAGATTTTTATGACCATAACAGCAACCCTTGCTCTATTTTCGATGCGTAGGATCATCTCACCATCCCTCTGCTATCCTCAAGATCCTGCATGAAAGTGCACAAATGAGCACTAGAACCAGAGTCAAGCACCCAACTAGATGTAGAAAAAATCGTAAGGTTATATTCAATAACAAGCATATCTCCAGAAGGACCTGTCTCCTTATTCTTCAGGATGACCAGGTATGTAGGGTAGTTCCGCTTCTATTGACCGTCAGTATTACAATGAAAATTCTTTCTTTTATTAGCGGTCTTCTTCTTCAGCTTTGCCTTCCTTTTCTTTTCACCTTCCATCTTCTACTTTTTCACAGACTTCTTCTTTCCAAAAGACTTTCTCTTGAAAGAAGTCCATTCTATAGCTAGTACTGAGCCTTTAGAACCTTTCATAAAAAGCTCAGAAGTAACCAGCATATTCATAAGCTCGGCTAGAGTATTCTAAAATTTATCCATATGGTAGTTCATGATAAACAGCCCATACGCATCAATCAAGGATTGTAGAATTATATCATTCTGTAGATTCTGATCTAACTTCACTTCAAGCTTCTCAAGCCCTTCTAAGTCCTTGATCATCATCAAACAATGACCTTGGACTGACTATCCATCACATATTGTAGCCTTAAATAGTCATTTAGTGATCTGATATTTGGTTGTCCAACTCTGTTCACCAAACAACTCTTGCAGGTGGCCAACATTTGACGGGCAATCTTGATATCTTCATGTTGGCACTAAATCTCATCAGATATCGAGCCCAACATGTAGTATCTGGCCTTATTATCTTCATCCATCCACTTATCAAGAGACACTCTCTATTCAGCGGACGGACAAGCTGGTGAGGTGGGGGGATCCTGGTCCAATACATGAGTTAACTTCTCAAAATCCAAAATAATTTTGATGTTTCGAAGCCAATCCTTGTAATTAGATCTGGTCAGTCTATAGGGGTCCAAGATATGGGCTAGTGGATTGGATGCAGACATTTTTCTTTTTCCTATAGAGAGTCAAAGTTTCTAGTTAGATTTTGTAATTAAGACGATCAATTTATTTAAAAATTTAATTTTTAAATAAATTAGCTTTCACTATTTTCTCGAAACCCTACACTTTCTCTATAGAGATGTAAAAATCTTCATAATTACTAATTTCTAGTGAGTGGTGCATTTCCACCAACCGACTCATCATCTCACCTAGTAGTTATTGGTGATGGATTAGCCAATGAGTAAACAACTCTTGTCCAATGATTCTTTAATCATGGTGCACCTAGACTTGGTCTCTAATTCACGAATCTTATCATGCCCAGAATATTGATCCACTCCTCAGTTATGTTAGATCCATCATTTGCATAGATTGGATTCCTAATTTGGTCTCTCATCATATCTAAAATATTGAGTCCAATCCATCCTCCAGCCCGTAGCATCTAATGTCTGATAGACATGGTTGCATCTTTCTGGTGCAACTGAACCACTCTGACCAGCCGAGAACAATCAACCCTAAAAAGAGCCCACACATCTACAATGGTGGAAGACCTTAGACTTAATCTTTTCTTAGGAAGATTTGATTTAGATCTCTTTAAACTTGACTTGACATAGCCATAACCATTATGACTAACCTAGTGGCATGGTTCAGCTCGGATTGTTAGCCACCTTAGATCAGGACTGGACCGACAAATATGGTTAGGTAAGTGAGACCAATGGAAGGGATATGCCATTAACTCGATAAGAATGCATTCGAGTCAAGTAGCTCCCAATTAAAATCTAATCGATCGTATCTGTCAAACTTATCTTAGACACCAAATTATTGAGCCAGAACCAATTGGGTTAGCCTACAATCCAGACTCTAACCATTGAGCCTAATTAGGACTTAACTCGATCGATCACTCATGTGACTTGACCTGGACCCAGACTTAATCCTATTAGGCTGGTCAATTTAAGCACTCTTGATCCCATCTAACTAACTCTTGATTCGATTTGATCAACCGCTAGACCTAATTGAGCTACCCAAGCCCAAACCCAATTTTATGAATATATCTTAGATCTAAAAATTCTCAATTTTAGATCTAATATATTTTATAATCTTAATTTTTAATTAAGTTTAGGGTTCATAAATAAAATATGTATGTAAAATCATAGGATTTCAGGATCTAAGATTTTATGGAAAATAAGTTTTTTATTTCTGATTAAGGATGAATGCGCAGCATCCCTACACACCATAAGAAGATCCCATTGAATGGGAGGAGAAGGCCTTTAAACGCCACTTCATTCTTATGATCGGATGGCCAAGGGGAACGCCTTAATCAAAAACATAATAAATCTATAAAACTAGTTAGATCTACGTCATATATCATATATATAAAAATTGATCTAACTAAAAACATATTTTGCATACATCTCATGTATCATATCATGCATATTTTTAGATCTAAATTATCTCATAAACATCTAAAAAATAAGATTTAAATTTAATTATATTAAATTAAAATTTATTCTAGATAATTTTGTAGAACTATTCTACAACTAATCTAAACATGCATCTATCATATCTCATATGAACAAATTAAATAAATTTATTTTCTATTTTTAGATCTAATTATAATATTTATAATATCAAAAAATAATAAATAAATAGATCTAAAAATTATAATTTATCAAATTAAAATTATAATTATGCTAGACTATACATAGAATAATTCTATTTCTAGTCTAGTCATGCATCTCATACATCTTAGATCTAGATTATTTAATTTTTTTAATTTTATGATTTTAGATCTAACCACATCTAATGTGATATCTGAAATCATCTAATTATTAGATCAAAAATAATTTAAAATTAGATCTAATAAATTATAGAACCTGGCTCTGTTATCAGTTAAAGAAAAAAATCTTGTTTTAACTGTTAGGTTCGTTTAGATCTGATTGGATCAAGAGGGATAATTCAAAAATTTTTTTTCTAAGATCTTAATTAGATATAAGACTCTTCAGATCTTATCTTATTGATTTAATAATAAAAATAAAATAAAAAAAATTAAATATAATTTAATTATACCTTTATTTTGGGTAATCCAATTATCCTATGATGATCCCAATGTTTGTCTGAGATTTTGGATGTAGCCATGCAAACACCTAGCCTCTATCGATATCTACTCAGATAGGATCTAGAGATCTCCTTCTCAATCAATCATCCAAAAATCAGATATAGATTTGATCTTGAAGGTCTTCAAAACTACTTTTGAAGAAACACTGTTGTCTTTTGCAGCAGTGCCGCCTTCTTCCTTTTCTGGCACCTTTCACTTGCTTGGATCGCACCTTATTCATGCCCAAAATCCCTCTGGTGTGGAGAGGAGAGAGAGGACTAGAGGGTGGCATAGAGAAGGAGGGAGAGAGGCTTTGTGGCATGGGCTAAAGATAGAAGCATCAAAAACCTAAGTGCAGATAGGGTTCATATAGATCCTGCTGCACCACGCAGTGCCACATCATCCCAGCTAATCATGGCCCTTTAAGCAATAAGATCTAAATCTAATTAATGGGATGACATTATCTGATCTAATTAGATGAGAGACCCTCAAAACCCTCCTAAGGTGGTGCCAAGATAGGGTCAAACCAGAGTTCTTGGTGCCATAGAGTTTAATCCCTTGAAGCAACCCTGAAGTCCCATTTTTATGGGACTCCTCCATTATCCTCATGGGGCACACGCCTCCCTAGGCATGCACCCTTTTCCTATCTACATTTAGTAGGGGGACAAGGCTTCAGGTACTCTCCTACAGGCGCATGACATATGGGTAGATGTCCAAGTGTCTAGGATCAATATTTGACCAATGTCCGAAAATAGGAATTAATAGGTGATAAAAAATGGTAGGTGCTATCTTAAATTTATCTCATAAATTAAGACAACCCTTTTTGATCTGGACGAGCTCTAGTCAGACCAAGTAAAGGTTCCTGAGTGGGTCCAAATATATTTGGCTCAGTCAAGACAAACTTTAATGATTATTAAAGGAGAACATTAGGCTCATTCGTGTGCTAGCACAATTTTCTTGAACCTAATTGAATCTTATTCAAATCAATTGAACTAAGTTAGTCCAATTGATGACATCCAGATCCAAATTCTTGTTTGTATGATCCAGTTAGGTATAATTCTGTATGCTAATGAAATATGTCACGATCTCTATCATCGACATCATCGAAATACCTTCCGATGGATCAGAACTTTTCTAATTCAGACAACTAGTATGATTGATCATCCAAATCATTCTAATTACTTCCAAAATTCATCAATGATACCTAGTAGCATATGGTGGCAACCCATCAGAATTGAAAGCAAACCTCTAAGTGTAGTTACCTATGTGATTAGATTTCTCTATCTTGAGCCCCGATCGGAATAGGGTTAAGGTGATCTCGTCAAACCCTAATATCCATCATATGAATTAATCATTCGATTCAAGTCCAATGTGAAAATCCTAATAGAAACTCTTTCTATTATTTCACTCTGTCATGGCCATGGGCTTATGGACTTGATTCTCATGATCATCATAGGACTGCTCCTCATCTACTGAGGTAGATAGATCCCCTATTGGTACAATCTAATTCCTACAATGAACATGCTATAGCCAACATACACCTCAGGATTCTGAATGGCTAGGAGATCAAGTTATGGTGTAGTCAAACTATAACACCCTTAAGGTGAACTATCGATGCACCTTAGATCAAAAAACCAGACACACCACTGTAACTTCGAGCCATTCATCGACGAGAAGGTAGACTTTCTTATGACTGCTCGAGGTAGTCACGCTCAGTGCCCTCATTCTCTAATGAGTATCTGTACTTTTGCTTCAGTATCTCTACACCATAGACTCAAGACTCATCTATCCTAAAGAAGTGATCGTACACCAACCTTTCAGATCAATCACCATCCTCATGATGATTCTACACTCGGGAGCATTTTATGAGTTAATAATGAAAATTCATGTCTTAAATTTTTAACTCTTGAAAATATAAACTATCATTACCATTAACTCAAGAAATATATCATAGACACTTTCAAATACATACTGTGATAGAAAATAATCTATTTTATTATTTATAGTCAAAATTATAATTTTATCCTTAAAAGTATATTATAAGTGTTAGCCAATCTGGCTTCTAGGGCACACATATCTAACAGCAGTAATCCTGACCAAACTTTAACTAAGCTGATCTTCTACTCTACTTCAATTCAAGGGGGTCAACCTTCTGACCATGCATGCTAGACGATCTTCTCAGTTGTAACTGTTCGTTCTCTTTTAATGACTGTAAAACACTCCTAAGACATGATGAACTTTGTCCGACTGAACTTGAGCAATGAAGGGCATGTTAACTGACTCTGGTCATGGTTATAGCAAAGCTCGATCGAATATTAAACCCCAACACCCTCCGATTTCATCTATGGCAGACCTCAAGTGTGGCTAAATTTTTTTGCAGTAGATAGCATATTTTGTTAACCAAACATTAGGGACCCCATCCAGCCAAATTTCTCTCTATTTGAATTCTATTCCGGCCTAACTCCTTTATGAATAGTGGCCAAGCTTCTTCATCCTCTTTCTGACAATTATAGATCTATCCAGCTTATGTCGGGCATGTCGACCGGATGTGTTTGAACAGTGAAGGAACTTTATCATTAGCATAAGTTTGATTTTCAATCTAGAATAGCAACCACTCCACAGATAATAAATCACAGCACTCCTTTAGTCTGAACTTTAGACCGATCCTAGAGGCAGCAAAACTTCTGAAAACATATTGAATGGCACCAGTAAGAAGTTCACCCATTTCAGCTTCCAATCGATCTCGACACAGTCAAACTCCTTCAAAAAGTCTGGTAACGACTTTCATTGAAAGTTCTACGATTTTCTATCTAGCCTCTAGCTTGAATGCTCCCATCAGTCCCTGACCGACCTCAAAGATGGTTGAACTCCTCAAAGCTATCTAAGATAGCACCAATATATGTTAACTAGTTATAGGTTTCCTACTTGCCACTCAAAAGCCGATCTCCAAGTTTGGCCTACCTAACTTCAAGCTCTTCATCCTAACACACACAGCTTACTAATAGATGTAGAAGCCACGCTGAACTCTAACAAATAGAATTCAATCACCTACAAGTTATGACAAATGATAGCACACTCTCCATAACAAACTCCACATGGCCTGAACGGCCTACTAACATTCTATTATGGTTGTCACTTTCATTCTATTATAGGCTCCGCCTATATAAGCGATCCTCCAGATACTTTTTCTCTCTAAGCTCTTCTCTCTGCTTTAAATTCTCTTGAGTACTCCATTCTTATTGGCTGGGAAATTAACTTGATCATTGGAGGGTCCTGTCAGAGCCACCCATCTCTAGTTTAGACTTTGCTTTGCAAATCTTGTCGGCGACCTCGACTTCTCCAACTCCAGCAAACTCCGACATCAGTACTATTTTCTGCACCAACAAAGATCATGAGAGAACTCTCTCTTTAGATGTGGATGTGGAAGAAAAATAGAATAGGACCACCCAATTCTTGGGTGCGTGAATGCAAAGAGGAAAGCCCAACTCCTTGGGTGTGGGATTTGAGGGAGGATTGAGGTGGGGTGTGGACGTGGGATCAGATCTAAATCATATCTAGTCAAGGGTCTTAGGGTTTATTTATAAGCCCCTAGGGTAGAGTTTTGCCTCAACCCAAAAGCCTTAAAAGGTTCGACATTCAAACCTATTTTAATTCCTTATCTCATAAGAAATACCCTATTCCTTTGAAATTTTTAAAGCTCATCATAAACAAGGGGCGTCACCCCTTTTTGTCGATGAGAAATCAGATGGGGCATGGGCCCCATATGAATTCACGTCAAGCCATCCCAAGGGGGCACCAACACTTGGCAAACCATATCCATATGTGGATCTTATCCACATTTAAAATCCCAAGGGGTGTTAGCCCTGTTCTTCTTATTCTTCATAAGAAAGTCATATGGGGTTCATCGCACAAAACCTCCAAGAATTAGTTGGGCCGTCAACACTTGGCCCCCAACAAACCTTATCCAAATTGGTGTTAGGCTTCTTGAATTTCAAGGCAATGGGGCATTAGCCCCTTATTTAAAATTCATGGCAAGGCAAGGACTCTTCCTTTAGGCACCATATTCTAAAAATTATGGTGAATTAACACCAATAATTGGTACCTCACAAGAGCACACTTTGACTTGGTCAAACCTTATCCAATAAGGAGTCCAACTCATTAGAGGAATTGGGTTTAATCATGTGCTTGCATGGTATGCCTAAATCCAATAGGATTTCTTAAATTCTAACCCAATCAAGACTTCATAAGCCGAATTGGTCCATCTCAAATCAAATTTCTTTGATGTGTGACCCCATAGGTTCAATTCTATTTGATAGTAGGATACATTATGATCTCCATCAATAATATTATTGAAACTCTTTTCAATGGACTGAAACTCTTTTTAGTTCAATCAATTAAAAATTATTATCACCAAAATAATTCTTATTAATTCCACAATCCACAAGTGACACCAAGCAGTATGTAGTGGCAACCTAACAAAATTGAATAACGAACCTCTAGGTGTAGTTACCATCTGGTCCGGTTCTTCTATCATGAGTTCTGACATGATGCAGGTCAAGAATAACTCATCAAACTTGATCATTTGTTACATGCCAGATTCAATCGAGTCAGGTTCATGTAAAATCTTATAAAAACTCTTTTTCATTATTCACCTACCATGGCCATGAATTTTAGGACTCAGTCTCATGCACGGTATAGGAGCTCTTCCTATCTACCAGGATTGATAGATCTCATCTTGGTGTACACCTTATTTTTACAATAGATCTACTATAGCCAATATACACCGCAAGGTACCGAATTAATTAAAATTAGATCTCATTTTTTGGAGTCAATGTCTGATATCGCCTCATCATGAGTCTTAGGATCAACTACTTGGTCTCTATCTCCTATGAGGAATAGTTTCTCTACATTCTCTGTAAGCATACCTAAGTACCTTTCAGGAGGATGGAAGATCCTACTAGATCTATGAGGTGGTGGAACAATTACACCTACTGGCTCAATAGGTTCATCCGGATCTATAGTTGGCCACTTTTCTAAGTCTCTTCAAGCTAAATTAATCTTCCACTACTTTCATCCTGGATAAACTCTTTTTCTAAGAATTTGGCAAAAAAAAAACTAGTATTTACATGGATCCATTTTGAAACTTTTTCAAAAATAAACTTAGCAGAAGCATTAGATTAATCATATTAATTTATAAAAAATATAAAAAATCCCTAGATCTAGAATCTTATGACATGAAATATGCAAGTATTAAATCTAAAAATTAAATAATTAGCGAAAGCAAAGGTATTGATCATATCAATACTTGAACAAATCTAGATCTAATCTAAAGAGTTATAAAGATCATATTCCTATAACTTTTCATGGGTCGAGAACACTACTTGCTATTTTTCAAGGCCGAGGTTGTTGCTTCGAGTTGCATAGATATCCAATCTCTATAGGTTGTCCACACGAAGCTTCAATCTAATCAAAAGTCTTATGAATGAAAATCTGCGAAGTGTTCTAGCACTTCACATATCCTTTCTTGATGGTTAATCTCGAATCTTCTTCTCTAGATTTCTTAGACCTTCCAGGATCAAAGAAGATTAGAAGGACTTGAGAGAGAGGATTCCTTCTTCATAAAAACACTCAAAAGATTATGGAAGAAGGTGGATGAAAACCCTAGAGAAGAACCCTTCTTCTCCTTTTCTTTTCTCTCAGCAAGACACACAATGTTGTATCCTAAAGAAATCCCATGCCCAAGAACCCTTTGCAGACAAAAATCACATGGCCAAACCATTATTTCTTAAGGAATAATCTACAAAAATTCCATGGCAAAAGCCTTCTTAAATAGCGAGATATGGAAGAGTCCTTCTCTAGGTCAAATACCTAGAAAATGAATGTCCAAATGAGACAATCTTGTGGTGCAATGTTTTATGCACCTCAAGACTTTTCTTAGGCATGGAATCCCTGGATTTGGTGCACAACTCTTCCCTTTTATTCAATGAAAAAATCAGAAGAAAATCTAACTTAATTGGTGCCTCACATGGGTAGGGTTGATGAAGTGTCAAACTCTATCAAATAGAGTCCTATATCAGAACAACTTGTTTGTTTTGACCTAGTTCACAACCAATTTTCAAATAAAAGATGGGAGGGCATGGGGGCACATGAGGCTTTCTCTGGGTCTAAGGGATCTCACACATAACCAAGGAGAGGGAATGGGTAAGGGATGAGGTGGTGCAAGGAGAGAGAATCCTAGTCAAACTGGGTTCTCTAGTTTTCTATGATCAAACGTAGATTTCAAATTCAATTAAATTAGAATTGATGCAACCTAATTTAGGATGATTCTAGTCCAACTAGGAGTCCATCTAAATTAGATTAAATCATATTTAATTTTAATTTAAATTCTAATTAAATTAAAAATTAGGTACACTCAAGTCCTATTCAAATAGAAAATTGTTCTTCCTTGCAATTGGCTTATCTCATAAACTAATTAGACTTGATCTAATCAAGTTCAAACCATACCTAATTGAATCTTATTTAATTAGACTTGATCTTAGCCCTAGTGCTCAATCAGAATGAGCTAATTAGCAATTTGATTGCTAATTAATCCTCCTACAACACTTGCACTAGGTGAAACATCAATCATATTGACTGTTTGATCCTAAAAGGATTCTTAATTATTCATCAACTATCTAATTAGATCAAAATCTCTAATGTGTATGATCCTATAGATTCGAACCTAAGCTGATAATATAAGAATAGATTTCTATACCAATTGAAGTGACCATTTAGCAATGGTATCCGATGGTAGGATAGGTTGAATGTATAAAGCAACATTCTAGAACCCATGTAGATATGATTACCATATATTTCATCTCCTTAACTTTGAATGCTCATAGGATGACTCAAAATTTAACAATCAACCCTGAATAAGTCATCCATATTATATTTCAAAATATCAAATCCATCATATGGATTATCTTGGTCAAGATTTTGTTAAATTAAAATATAGAGATGCATTATCTCCAAGATCTTGGAGTGGTCAATCCTATCTTGATCACTCACCAACTTTATAAATACTTGACTATGCCTAAAAATCTTTAATCACTGAATTAGAAATTCAGATAGTCTGACATCAAAGCATAGTTACTTGTAAGTCACCATGGTGATCTCAGGTCCTAGGGATACATATACCCATATCCTATCAGAGTAATTTTTGATAGTAGAATACTTCAAAGTTGATCATATTTAGTGATGATGTACCCTTATAGCTTAGTTGCATGCCATATCAATGTCTCCATACTTTTTAGTTAAGAGGATAATCAACCTAATAAGTATCATAAATACATTACTAAAAATATTAATTTATGAATTAACTTATTTTTTAAAAAATTAATATTTTTATTTATTTTTTTAGGAAACATATCTATAAATAAAAAGAGCTTATTTTTTGGGTTAAAATGAAGCAAATTTGGAGCAAATCTGATAAAAAATGACTTCGATATGAAGACTTAAAGAGAAAGAAAAAAAAAATAAATTAAATTAAAAATGAGAACTAGCTCTGTCAGTTCGTCCAAACTCGCAGTCTAGTGCCCACTAAGCCTGGCCTACCCACAAACCAACCCCAGCCTAGCTGATGTCAGGCTGACATCAAAACACACGTGGCTCACCATAGACCGACGTGCAAGGGCATTTCGATCATTTCTCTAGTAAGCGGTGCATTGATTCACTAGAGTCTTCGATAAGCGCGGTCTACATGGTCTAGCAGCAAAGTGAAGGCATGATCGGACGCAGTCGGTCCTGATCCAACGATCATGGTTAAATTTTATTTTGATTTGAAATCCTCCAACACCTGTGCGCCATCCGATGGTCCTGAGCCCTCCTCAACATGATCTGATGGCATCAGAGCTCCCATCAATGAGATCTAATGGCTGAGAAGCCATCCAACTAGAAGAAGGATTTTGGAGTTTATTTAGCGCAATCCAACGATCGAGAAGCACCTGATGACTTGATCCAATTGCCAGAATTCAATCCAATTTGATTTAAACCTTTAAATAGTGGAATTATGGGTAATTTTTGACTATATGATGCTGATCTGATGGACCAAAAGTAGTTGCGACAGTCCAGTAGGTTTTAGGAGAGTTTTAACATGATTCAAGTACCCAAATCAAATAGAAATCAAACTCTTCAATAGCAAATGCATTCCTGCACTATTTTCTTAGTCCTACATCGGTCAAATCACAAAATCCCTTCCCTCCAACACCAATTTAAGGATTTCAAGCATCCAAAGTTCAGTGTCTTCAATCAAGAAGAAGCTATGATATAGAGTAGAGGCCGAGCTTAGGTTGATGGTTGCTTCAAGGTAGACAGTGTCGAAAGAAAAAACTTATCTTCTATGCCATCTCTACGCCAAATCAGATCCAAGATCAAGATCACATGTTTCTAGTTTTTATTTTTTTTATTATTCTTCTTAATTTATATATTTAAATTCTAAATTAAATTTTAATTAATATAAATTTTATTTTCCTACTCTTTAAATTTCATGCTCTTTATTTTTATTGCATGTAGATACTAAGATATAGATAGTTGATCTTAGTACTCAAAATTTATTTTCATATTATCTAAATTTATATTATTTATTTTTATTATAATTTTAAATTCTATTTTTTGACTTCAATTCTATTTTCAAACTTTTTTATAAAAATCAAAGATTTTAAAATCAAAGCACTACCTTTCCTATAGATTCGACCCGACTCACTACTTTCTACATATTTTTAATTATTTAAAAAGTTAAAATTAAATTGATAAATATAGTATCTTAACGACGATATTGCAATCAATCAAGTTTTTGGCATTATTACCAGAGAAGGGCATAGATGCTAATTTTTTTTATTTTTAGATTTTCTTATAAATAAATTAAGAATAATTATTGTAAATGCACCAAGTTTTGGGGTGGCATGAAAATTAATGTTTTTAATTTTTTTTGATTTCCTTGTAAATAAATTATAAATAAAATTTTTAATTTTTTTAATTTCTTGTAAATATTGCTTACTAACTTTTTTTAGTTATTTTGTATAAAAAGAAAGAAAAAGAATAAAAAATTAAGGTAAGGAAAGAAGCTTCCAATCTTGTTTGGTGAGATTAATCCTAAACCTAGATCCTTTTTTTTTAATATTATTTACTTTATTTTTAAATTAATTTTAAAAAAATACCTACTTAAATCTAATTAAAAACTTCATGACAAGTGTAGAAACCCTAATTGCTTAGAGCACCTATCATATTAGACATATTTTTTTTTATTTATTTTATTTGGTGATCGCTGGAGACAAGATAAGCCTTTCAAAGTTTAATTAATTTCATGCATCTAATTTAGTTACATAGAATCCTTTTTGTAAAGTTGATTGTACATATTCATTTTAAATCAATTTAAGGACACAACCCATTAATCAAGATAAGGTGGGGATTTCATCATCCTTCCTTGGTCCACAAACAACCAACTAGCATCCATCATCAACCTAAGCCTTTAACTTAAAATCAATTAGATATCGATCCTAGGAACTCAAGCTCATTAGGATAAGGAATCCTAAGAGTTGGACTAGATTAGGGTAAGCTAGTTTGACTAGTGTCTAAGATGAGTGGTTCAAGGACTACTTCCTGAACAAAGGTGGTTACTTAATTGATTCTGTTAGCTTATCTGGTGAAGACAATTGATGTCTAAAGAAAGCAATGGAGGAATTTTCATCTATCTTACACTTACCTGGCTAGTTGAGTGGCTGATCTTATACTTGAAGGGCTTGAAAGTGATCTTGATAGTTAACAGCAATTTAGATCTAGGATAATCCTTAGTCAAGATTAATTGTATAACTTGATTACTAACTAAAACATCAAACCTAATCAAAACTAATTCTTCTCTTTTTCTCCTCTTCTATTTCAAATAAAATAAAATAAATTAAATTAAATTAAATTAAAAAATAGTAAAAAAAATAAAAAAATTTTAAAAATTTTTGAACCATACGTTAGTGTTGCATTAGTACATGCACGGTAGGAGATCGCTTTTTTTGATCTTGGTAAACCTAATTATGAAATCGAGTAGCTGATCCTTATTAAACCCAATAATCAAATGGCTAAAAATTATGGAGAATCACCTAGGTAGATGAAGGAATGCTTTATTCCTTCCACCTATAATCCATCGACTTGTATCTACTTACCTGATATTCCTGCAAGTCACTATGAGATCAAGTTGACCACAATCTAGATACTCCCATCTTTTTATAGGAACACCAATGAATATCCTTATAAGCATCTAGATGAATTTTTAGAAATCTACTCTATGATAAAAATCCAAATTTTTTTTGATGATGCCCTTAGACTAATCTTATTTTCTTTCTCATTAAAAGATAATGCCAAGTACTGGCTTGGCATGATAGGAAGACCAATCCAAACTTGAGCTAAATTGCAACATGAGTTTCTTAAGAAATTTTATTCCATAGGTTAAACCATTACCATAAGATGAGCTATCACTAGATTTGCTCAACTTTCAAGGAAACAAATTCATGAGTCATGAGAGAAACTTAAGAAACTTCTTACAAAATGCCCACACCATGGTTTATCTAAGTGGCAAATTATTCAAGCTTTTTATGAGAGTTTAGAAGACCAGTATAAACAGATGGTAGATGTATCCTGTTACAATACATTCATGAACAAGAGCAAGGATGAAGCTTATATCTTATTTAAAATCCTGAGTGAAAACTCGATCAACCATGCTTCATTATCTTTTTACCAAAAGTGGGTAGAAACCTATGAATTTAAATATCCAGAATCTAGTTCTAAGGCTGACTTGAACTTGATAAATAAAGTGGACCTTTTTGTCCAAAAATTAGATCAATTTCTAACCCTAGATCAACAATCTCCTACACAATATACATCATCTTTTAATTATCAAGAGATTTGTTCTATCTATGCTAGCCCAGCCCATCATGTGAATGAATGTCCTAGGGCTACACAGTTTCCACCTTTCATCCAAGAATAAGTCTAAGCTATGCAAGGATACTCCAAATTGATTAACGTTTCAAACACATATAACTTAGGTTAGAGGAACCATCCTAATTTTTCTTGTAAATCCCAACAGACTCAGGCTCAGACCCAAATTCCATCTATGTAAACTATCAAAATAGACCCTAATACCAAAATTATGTCTATAATAAAGGTCAACCTAGTCAGTCTACTTAGCCATCGTATTATAATCAACTATCATACCTACCTCCTCAATAGACCAATTTAGCCGATGATAGATTTAATCAATTTTGATAATTGATTTTGACTCAATAGCAATCCATTATCAAGCTAGAAGCACAAATAGGATAATTAGGTAAGTCTAGCTGAGGAGAAAACTAGGTCAATTGCCAACCAAATCATTAACAAATCCCATAAACAATCCACCTATTGTCTACCAACCACCTGAACCAAATTATCAATCTAATGTTCTACCTAAGAATTCTCAAATTAAGAATATCAAAGCAATTTCTGAGCTTAGAAGTGATAGAATTTTTAAGGACCCATATCAAAACTAGGTGAGAGAGGCTAGTACTAATGCTAGCCAAGATGAAAATTAAAAGAAGAGGTTAGTGCTGAGACTAGCCATATAGAAGATCTTGAGCCCGGAATTGGTACTAATGTTGGTTCCAATTTAAATGAGAAACAAAAAGAAAAGAAGAGAGCAGATGAGTTAACTAAGACTTGTAAACCTAAAATCCATTCCCTTCAATTCTAGAAGCTAGTTCTTCTTACAAAGAGCAAAGGGCATGCAAGAAAAGCTAATGGAGTTGTTTAGGCAAGTTCATGTTGATCTTCCTCTAAAATTGAAGTCATCTTTAGATACATCTGAGTATGAATATCTAGAACTAAAAGACACCCTCCTAGTATCCATTGCATTGGATTTAACTCCTAACCAAAAAACTCAATTCATGAGCATTTTAGAAGAACAAATAGGAGAAAAATAAGGGTCTAAAATTGGGGTCACAAACTATATTTCTAAAATTAGCAATGAATTTATCAATAAAGGGATCACAAACTATCTTCCTGAGATTAACAATCCAAAATCATTGAAATTTATCAATCCAGAATTTATCATGGCATAGGTAAGCTACATTGTATCTAGCTGAAGATGGTAAACTTAGCACTTATTGAAAGGCAACCTAATATATATTTTTTTTGTATCTGATTTATATTTTTAGTTTACTTTCTTTTTAGAACATATTGAATAAGTTGGCGAAAGAGCCAAATTTTAAAAGAGCCATGATGGTGTTAGAAAATGTGTTCTAAAGCCAATCATCTAAATAGTAGATGATTATGATTTGTATATGAATTATCAAATAATAATACTTATTTGGCTTATTCATCATCAAAGTTTTATTTTTCTTAAATAAACTCCTAAGTTATGATAAAGTCTTTAGAACCATACTTAATCGATAAAGAAGAATTTATTGAATGGTTCTTAAATTATTCATGATCAAATGATAAGTTATTAATGAGGATGATAACTTATTGAGTGTAGGTCGCTATATGTCATATGTATTAGTTATCCTCGCAATCAAGTAGTATGGAGACACTAGGATAGAATGCCAGTGAGATATAGGAGTACATCTGCACTGAACAAGATCAATGTAGCACTTTACTATCAAGAGTAGCTAGTTAAGGCTAATGCATATAAGTATCCCTCCGACCTAAGATCATCACGATGACTTGCAAGCAACTCACTATACTTTGATACCAAACTACCTGTATTTTTAACATAAGATCAAAAGATTTCTAGGTATAGTCAAGTACTTGTAGAGTCGGTGTGTGATTCTAGATGAAATTGACCATTTCTGATTAACTTCAAGAGCGAATGTCTCGCTATGTTTCAATTTAGCAAAATCTAAACTTGGGTAACCCTCATGAGGAGTCACGAGATTTGCAAACTTTGAAACACAATATGGATAACTTGTATGAGTGTTGATAGCTGACTCAAAGTCATCCTGAGCATTATTGGTCAAAAAGATGAATTATAAGGCAACCATAGGTCAGGGTTCTAAGAATGTTACTTTGCATACATTCGACCTATTCACTCGTCGGGTACCATTACTAGATGGTCATTTTGATTGGTACCAAAATTAGTTTCTATGCTACCGCTTAGGTTTGAACCTATGGAATTACACACATAACTGATTACTACCTGATTAGATGGTTGATCGATGATTGAGAATCATTCAGTGATCGAATCATCAATGCGATTAATGATCGATCAAGTGCGAGTGTCGCAGGAGGATCGATTAGCAATTGAATTACTAATTAGCTTAATTTAATTAAGCAATCAAGCTAAGATTGAGTCTAATTGAATTAGATTCAATTAGAATTAATTTAGAGTTGATTGGGTCAAGTCTAACTAGCTTATGAGATAAGCCAATTATAAGAAAAAATAATTTCCTGTTGCATGATCAGGACTCAAGTGCACCTAATTTCTAATTGACTTAGGATTTAAATTAGATTTAAATATGATTTAATATAATTTAATTAGGCTCCTAGTTGGACTAGGATTAGTCTTAATTAGGTTGCATTGATCATAGTTTAATGGGTTTAATAGATTAGGTTTGACCTAGTCTACATTGGAGAGTCCTAGTTAGGCTAGGACTCCTCCCAATCCCTTGTGCCTAAGAAGAAAGCCTCATGCCAATTTTTTGGTTTTTGTACATGAGTTTTTCTCATGTTAAGAAAGGTCTCCACTTTAGAATTAAATTTGACTTGGTCAATATAAGGCAAGTTGTTATGCCTTGGAGTCTATTTGATAGAGTCCCTTCATTCCAAAACTCCACCTCTCCCTTTATGGAATTTTACCTGCGCCCATCTTTTTTTGTTCACCCATTTTATTTTCTTCTGGTGCATGGATTTTAGAGGACTCATGCCTGATTTTTTGGGGGACTCCCAAACTTCTTGGTTTGTTTCCTTAAAACTAGGAATTTTGACCTGGTCCACCCTTCATAGGAACCCTACTTTATAAGGGAGGTTGGCATGAATATAATCTGGTATTCCATGCAAAATCCAGTGAAAAGGAGATGTTAGGGCATGGCGAGGAGGGTGCCACATTTCTAGCAGGCTTGGGTTTCTTTTGGAGATCAAATGTTGAGAGAAAAATAGAAGACAAGAATGTCTTCTCTTAGGGTGCCTTTGTAAACCTTTTTCTTCTCCATATTTTGAGTGAACCATTCCTCAAAAAATCAGAGAAATAGAGCATGAGAAAGTGGTGAGGAGAGGGTCTCCTCTTGGGATGCAAGTTCTTCTTTAGGATAAACCTAGGGTTTGTCCTAGTGAGAGAAAAATTTTAGAGAAGAAAGGTTCTTCTTAAGATTTCATTTTTTTTCTTTTGCTCTTATTTTTAAGAAAAATAAGAGAAAAAAATCTTTTAATCCTCCTCCAAATCTTCATCTCTTGGAATATCCAAAAGATCCAAAAAAAATTTTATAGATCAACCATCAGGAGGGATCTGCGAGAAACAAGTACTTTAAGTAGATCTTCATTCGACGAACCTCCAATCTACGTAGTGACCTCATGTGGATTACCTGTAGAAGTCAGATATACTATGTAGCTCTAAGCAACAAGAATAATGATATTTTCCAATTGCTGTGTTCTCGACCCCTACAAAGATAAGAGATTCAATCTGTTCTTGACCTAGATATGATCTAGGGTTTCTAGAAATATTCTAGATTTAGGATATTGATATGATCAATACCAACCTAATTTATTTTTTAGATTTATTCATGCATCTTGATATATTATAGATCCTAGATATAGGATTTAGTGATTAGATCACATGCATAAATAGATTAAATAGTTTAATCTATGTATTCCGCTCCATCTAGTTTTGAAAAGGTTTCAAAATACAAGCATGAAACCCTACATGATTTTTCAAATAGTGGTATCAAAGCTCTAGGTTCTTTTATGATACGATCATATTTATATTAAAATAAATCTAAAAATAATTCTTAAAGATTACACATACTGATCATAAGATTGTCTTGTTGTAAGGTTAACCCCTTACAATGAAAAGGTTGTCCTAGTATATACTGATCCATAAATCTGAATCATGAATAAGTTAGATGTGATCCAAGTAGATTTATGATTTATTTTTTTGATTTTAAATCTAAAATAAATAGATAGTAGATCTATTTTAGATTATTTAGATTAGATCTAAATAATATCATGTCGTACATACTAATAATAAAGTTGTCCTACTGTAAGGTTTACCCCTTGCAGTGCAGAGATTGTTCTAGTACATGTTGATCTGAATAACCTAAATCATAAATAATTTAGATAAGATCTAAAGTATTTTATAATTTATTTTTAGATTTTAAATATAAAATTGATTGGTTTATGATCTGAATTTTTTATTATTTAGATAAGATCTGAATAATATGTGTTTTATGTTTAGATCTGGTTTCTTTTATACATATGCTGGATATATAGTTTTGATTTTTTAGAATCTATATGCATCACGTATATGCTTTATGAAATTTAAATTACGAACTGTGAGCTCAGGTATGGTGCTTTCAAGCCTTGAAAGTAGATGGAAAGAGAGCAAGGAGCAAATGAAATCAACCATCGAAAAGCTTTGGCAAATGCTTCAGAAGAGCTGGCTTGGATCCTGTCAGAAGAGCCAGCCCAAATTTTGAAATAGTTCGCTCGAGCAGAAGTCTAGAAAGCATATCTAGTTGACATGCTAGAAGAGCTAGCTCGATTCATGTCAGAGCTAGTCTGAGTAAAAATCAAGCTGGCTCAAATCCTGAGAGAGTCAGTCCGAGCAGCAGAATAGAGAGTGGTGATTCGGGCTCTCATAGGAGACATCACCATCGAGCCAATCCGATTGCTAACCGAGCTAGCTCGAGCAATGAATAGAACGTAACGTATTTTCTATTCTAGCCTGGAATTGGGTTTAATCCTAGGAATTTAGGGTCTTGGTTTGTAAAGTCCTAAGGGGGCTAACCTATGGATTGGACTAAGATTTTTTCAATGAATGTGTACATCAGAGACATGGGTATACATGGGCTCGGAGTGTGCATCACATTAGATTAGTTAGAAAAGTTTGTTTGGTTGGGACTTATTTGACTAGGTATATATACTCTGTACTGAGCTTTGTAAACTAAAAACAGAATCAATACAAGCCTTTTCTTCCTAAAATCTCTCTTCCTCTCTCGTTCTCTCCCTTTTCTCCATGCCCTAGGGTTTGCTAGGATTTCAATGGAATGGCTATCTTTTTTCTTGGATCCTTGTTGCCATTTCCATAATCATTGAGTAGCAAGGATTTTTTTTCAATAGATTGGTATCAGAACAAGCATCTGGAACAACACGAACTTTCTTTCTACAAAACCCTAGATTCAAAACCCTAGGATATAATCTAAACATTGAAGCAAATTAGATCTAAAATTATAAATTAAATTTGATTCAATGTAAATTGTTTACACCATGAAAATGTTTCAAAAGTTGAAATCAAAAACTTTTCTGAGGATCTGAATCCCAACCCATCAGCCTTGAACTTAATTGAGAATTAAGTGATTGTTTAGGATCTAGGTTTGTGATTTAAAGAACCTAACTCAATTTTATAAAATATAGGTTAAAGGGTAATGGGTTTACTTTGATCAGGTCATTAACTAGGTTAGACTAGGGTTAGATTAAAAATAGACTAAGTTAAGAAATTAGATCAATTCAATCGTTGTAGTTAATCAAAGTCCATACATCTAACAAATGGACCTGATCGTGGCTCAATGGTTGAGCCCGAGTCTTTAGGTAGACCAAATCAAAATTGATATACTGATTGGTATCTAAGGTAAGTCTAGTATTTCTAGACTGGTGGTCATTAATTGGCAGCTTGCTTATCTGGCCATTTCTGATGGTGTCTATGTTAAGCTTTGGCAGACCCTCCCACCGATCCCACTTACCTAACCAATATGGTAAATTAGCTTTTGATTAGGTTGCTCATTGATTCGTGCTAATCCATGTCACATAGAAAATCAGCGAGACTAATTTTATTCGATGAGATTGATCTCTGCCCATGGACCGAAATTGACCCTAGTCCTTGTCAATGACTTGAGAAGTCAGTGGGAGGAATTGACTTGATGAAGTTAATGAAAGCAATTTGGTCCATGTCTTCTCTATCCTTAAATCACAAATTAATTTAAATCTTCTAAAATTATTAGGTCCTTAAAATGACAAAGTTATGGTGATAATTGAGTCATAGCCTCCTATTAAGATGTTTGGTAATAGGTCCAATAGTTTGGGTGGACATTGGAGGTGCTCTATGCCTGATGTTCATCGAGATATTAGAATTATCAGTCATTATATGATAACTTGGAAGTATCTCTCTAATGCTGGTTAGGTTGATCAATCAAAGTTAGGCTTAATCATTCATTGGTTAGATACACCAAGTATGGTCATGTTAACAGTTGGACCTAATTGAATCCTTTTAGTGGAAGCTAAAGCCTACTGATTAGGTTTTTGGGGCAAAATTAAATTACTAAAAGTTGTTTAGAGAAACAATTGATTAAAGAACCTACCAATAGATACACATGGGTTGACCGACCAAAGTCAGACTTATGAGTAGTCTATGTAGATTCTAGTACCTACTAAAAAATTAAAGTAATTTCTCAAATTGGAGGTAGAGGCTATCAATTCATATAAAATAGTGGAAGAACCTTTAGACTAAAGTCTAAGTCTCTAGACTTAAAATAATTCATATACATTAGGTCATTATTCTTTTTTCCTCAGATTAAGGCTAAACCCTAATTGCTCCGATCACTATCAGACAGTGATGTACTTATGGGATCCAATTTAGATAATCAGTATCGAAAATTGAATTTGGTTCAGCAGCACCATGAAGGGATTCGTGTTGGGGCTTATAAGTCTAGTCAAAACAAAATATCCAAAGTTGATCCAAATCAGGTAAAGAGCTTATATTGTAAGAAGTAGGGTCATAAGAAGAAGAATTATTCATAATATCTTACTTTCCTTGACCTAAACATGCTGAATAAGAGAAAAGAGTAAAAAGTTGCCTATCAAGAATGTTATATGATAACACCTTGAAATTTTTCTGTATGTAATTCTACTCCTAGGTACTAGATACCGGTAGTCTTATGCAATTTATTGCAAAGACTATAGGTAAGTAGAAAGTTTAAAAAATGATAAGAGATTTTTGAATGTTAGGGATGGAAGTCTTGTTCCAATCCTAGTTTTAAGAATTATTGATCTCATTTTCAATACAAATATTATTATTTTAAATGATTGTCACTATTATCTATTGTTTATGATAAATGTGATCTCTATTGGCTTTTTGGCCAGAGATGGTTATCATTTATCTATAAAAAAAAATTATTATGATATCATTATAAATGATGTTACAATAATACATTGATAATAAAAAAATGATATTTAATATTTACATAGCTTGTTAGTGTAATGTACACTTCTAATAAATATTCTAAGTTGGACTATATCATAGATGCCTACCTTTGGCATTGTTGGCTTAGTCATGTTAATAAGAATAGGATAAATGGGTTAGCTTAAGAGGGAGACCTCGACATCAATAATTATAAATCATTAATGATCTATGAGTCTTGTCTTCTTGAGAAGATGACAAAGTCACCTTTTATTAAAAAAGATAAAAGAGCTGGTGAAGTTCTAAGTCTCATACATAATAATGTATGTGAACTTATGAACTCAAGTGCTAGAGGAGGATATTAATATTTCATTATAATTATAGACGACCTATCTAGGTATGGATACGTCTAGTCTGAATCATTTGAAATATTCAAACAATTTTGTAATGAAGTAGAAAAATAAACTAAAAAAAGTATTAGAACTCTTCGATCAGATCGAGAAGGTAAATACTTATTCAGTGAATTTTTGACATATCTAGAAGAGAATAGGATTCTCTCATAGTGGACTCCTTTCGAAATACCACAGCATAATAATGTATCAGAAAGAAGAAATCAAACTTTATTAGACATTGTTCAATCCATGATGGCGTTTACTAGTCTGCATGTTTTCATTTTAGGGTTATACTCTTGAGACTACTTGTTTTACTCTGAATAATGTTCTAAGTAAATTTGTTGCAAAGACTCCATATGAGATATAGATCCGGTGCAGGCCTAGACTCTCTCACCTTCGGGTTTGGGGTTGTTAGGCCTACGTCCAAAGTTTGCACATAGATAAACTCAAACCTCAATCTGAAAGGTGTTTATTTTTAGGATACCCTAAGGAAACTAGGGGTTATTACTTCTATCATGCCAAAGAACAAAAGTTGTTCATCAAGCTCTAGGGCATTTTTTTTAAAAAGGAAGTTCCTTAGAGAAGGAACTATTGCTTGTAAAGTTGAACTTGAGGAAGTTCGACTAGTAGAAGAACCGACATAATCTAGTAAACCTACAAAATCAGATTTGATTAGATCAAACTTAGAGCCCATTAATTTGACACCATTAAGGAGATCAGGTAGAGTACCATATCAGTTAGATAGATACTATGATTTCTAGATTCGAGATGGCAATCTTGTTGAGCTCGATGAGAATAACAAGGATCCAATCACCTATATGGATACAATGTAGAGGCCTGACTCTAAGAAGTGACTTAGAGTCTTGAAAACCAAATTGGAGTCCATGCAGATCAATAGTGTGTGGACACTAATTGATCCACCTAAAGGGATAAAATGCATTGAGTGTAAATAGATTTCAAAAGGATTAGTGGTACAGACGAAAAGATGGAAACTTAAAAAATCCATTTGGCTATCATCTCAAAGTTAGAACATGCATTTTGAACGCATCTTCATTATGAACAAAAAAGAACCCTGCATCTATAAGTGGGCAAAAGGTTTTATAGTGTTATTCCTTATATTATCTATGGATGATATTCTCTTAATTGAGAATGACATTCCAACATTATAGGGAATAAAGGTTTAGCTATCATCTTACTTTTTTATGTAGGATTTGGAAAAGCATCCTACATCCTAGAGATGAAGATCTATAGAGATAAATCTAAAAGAATGCTTGAATTATCCCAATCTATATACGAGATCAGATATGGCATACTTACTAAAAATAGTGAGCAAATACCAGTCTGATCTAAGTGAGAATCATTGAAAGATTGTATAGACAATCCTTAAGTATTTGAGAAATACTAAGGTCCAGTAACTCATATATGGAGATATTGACTTAAAACTTGTGGAATATTATGATTCCAATTTTTAGTTAAATCAAGATGACAATAGGAGAGTGTCGGGTCATGAATTTATCCTATATAAAAGGAGCAATCTACTGAAAAAATTTCAAGCAGAATAGTGTCACCTATTTTGATAGTGATCTAGAGTACATCGTAGCATTTGATGCTGCCATGTAGGCTATGTGGTTGCATAAATTTATTAGGAAGTTGGGAGTGGCACCCTCCATCGATGGTCCAGTCCTAATGTAGCACTAGAGCTATGGCTCAGGCTAAAGAATCAAAAGTGCACCTTAGGACCAGCATATTCTGCAATGCTTTTACCTTGTCCAAGAGTTTTTGGATAAGGGTGATATCAACCTTTAGAAGATTGATAGAAAATGAGAACTTGACCGATCCATTTACCAAATCCTCGAAACTAAGGAGTTCTAAGAACTCAAGTGGAAGATAGGTATCTGATACTATTTTGATTGGCTTAAATTCAAGTGGGAGTTGTTAAGAAATATGTTCTAAAACCAATTATCTAAATAGTAGATGATTGTGATTTGTATATGAATTATCAAATAATAATAGTTATTTGGCTTATTCATCATAAAAGTTCTATCTTTTTTAAATAAACTCCTAAGTTATAATGAAGTCTTTAAAACTATACTTAATCGATAAAAGAGGATTTATTGAATGGTTCTTAAATTGTTCACAATCAAATAATAAGTTATTAACTAGAACGATAACTTATCGAGTGTAGGTCGCTGTATGTCATATGTATTGATTGTCCTCGTAACCAAGTGGTGTGGAGACATTGGTGTGGTATGTAGATGAGATGTAGGAGTATATTTGTACTGACCATGATCAATATAGTACTCTATTGTCAAAAGTAGTTAGCTAAGGCCAATGGGTATAAGTATCCTTCTGACCTGAGATCACCATGGTGATGTGCAAGCAACTCACTGTACTTTGGTGCTAGACTATGTATATTTTTAATATAGGATTGAAAGATTTTTAGATACAGTTAAGTACTTGTAGAGTTGGTGTATGAATCAAGATGGGATTGACCACTCTTGATTAACTTTAGGAGCGAATGTCTTACTGTATTTTAATTTAGCAAAACCTAGGCCTAGATAATCCTCATGAGAAGTCATGGAATTTGCAAATTTTGAAACACAATATGAATGACTTGTATGAGTGTTGATAGCTAACTCGAAGTCATCTTGAGCATTATTGGTCAAAGGGATGAATTATACAGTAATCATAGGCCAGGGTTCTAAGAATGTTGCTTTGCATATATTCGACCTATCTGGATATCGGGTACCATTGCTAGATGATTATTTTTATTGGTACAAAAATTAATTTCTATGCTACCAGCTTAGGTTCGAACCTATGGGGTCACACACATAAGAGATTACTACCTAATCGGATGGTTGATTAATGATTGAGAATTGTTCAATGATTGAATCATCAATGCGATTGATGATCGATCAAGTGCGAGTGTTACAGGAGGATCAATTAGCAATTGGATTGCTAATTAGCTCAATTTGATTAAGCAATCAGGCTATGATCGAGTTTAATTGAATTAGATTTAATTAGAATTGGTTTGGATTTGATTGGATAAAGTCTTACTGATTTATGAGATAAGCCAATTACAAGAAAAAATAATTCACTATTGAGTACACCTAATTCGTAATTAACTTAAAATTTAAATTAAATTTAAAGATGATTTAATCTAATTTAATTGGACTCCTAGTTGGACTAAAATCACTCTTAATTAGATTGTATTAATCCTAGTTCAATGGATTTAATAGATTAGGTTTGACCTAGTCTACATTGGCGAGTCCTAGTTAGACCAGGACTCCTCCCAATCCCTTGCACCCCTTGCACCTAAGAAGAAAGCCCCATGCCCACTTTTTAGTTTTTATATGTGAGTTTTTCTCATGTTAAGAAAGGTCCCCATGCCCCATATCCTGGTTATTTAGGAATTAAGTTTGACTTGGTCAATATAAGGTAAGTTGTTATGCCTTGGAGTCTATTTGATAGAGTCCCTTCATTCCAAAACTCTACCTCTCGCTTTATAGAATTTTACCGTTGCCCATCCTTGTTTGTTCACCCCTTTTGTTTTCTTTTTGTGCATGGATTTTAGAGGACTCATGCTTGATTTTTTGGGGGTGGCATCCAAGAGTTGGAGCCTCCCAATCTCCTTGGTTTGTTTTCTTAAAACAAGGAATTTTGACCTAGTTCACCCTTCATAGGAATGCCGCTTTATAAGGAAGGTTGGTGTGAATAAAATTTGGTATTGCATGCAAAATCCAGAGAAAGCGAGAGATTAGGGCATGGGTATTGGAAATAGTGTCCCAAAATCAATCGTCAGTTTGTTAATAGTTGTACTAATTCTTATACTTGTATATAAATTAATAAATGAATAAAATTATTTTGGCTTTTTTCATCACAAATTTCTTCATCTTCTAGTGAACTCCTATGTTGTGGTGGAGTTCTTAGGACTATTTAGAATCGACAAAGAAGAATTTATCATTTAGTTCTTAAATGTGTTCACGACCAAATGATACATTGTTATCAAGGACGATAATATTTATCGAGTATATGCCTTACACGTTGGTTGTCCTATTAACTAAGAAGTAGAGAGATACTGGTATGGCATATAGATGAGATATAGAGGTACATCTACACTGAACATGACTGACTCTGGAGCTTTTCTGCTATCAAGATTTGCTCTGATGGAATATGGGTATAGGTATCCCTCCAACCTGAGATCATCATGGTGACTTCCATGCAACTAACTTGCTTTGATGCCGGACTATCTAAATTTCTAATTCAGTGATTAAAGATTTTTGAACATAATCAAGTACTTTAGGAGTTGGTGTATGAGTCAAGATGGGATTGACCACTTCGATTTAGAAGTCGTGTTCAATTGTATTTCAATTTAGCAAATCCTTGATCAGGATAGCTCTAGTGATGAGTCATGGGACTGGTCGCGTTGGGACATGATTTGAATGTACTTTTCAGGATTGACAGTTTAACTCAAACTCATCCTATACATAGAAGTCAAAGAGATGAATTATGTGGTAACCATATTCACATAGGTTTGGAGTATTGTGATTGCAACTATTCGACCTATTTGGACATCGGATACCATTGCTAGATGGTCACTTTGATTAGTACAAGAATTGGTTCCTGTGCTACCAGCTTAGGTTCGAACCTGCAGGGTCACATATATTAGAGGTTTCTACTTGATCTGATAGCTGATCAAGAGTCCCACTGAACTGAGATTCTATGGTCAAGAGTCCCATTAGATAGGGACTCTTCGATCGAGAGTCCTACTAGGTTGGGACTCTGAGTCCTGCATGTTTGGAACTCTATGGTCAAGAGTTCCACTGGACTGGGACTCTACGACCAAGAGTTCTACTACACTGAGACTATGAGTCATCCTTATCTATGACTCTATGATCAAGAGTCCTACTAGTTTGGGACTCTATGATCATGAGTTTCACTCGTTTCAGACACTGGAATCAAAAGTCCCACTGGTTTAGGACTCTTCGATCAAGAGTTTCATTTTGATTCTATTATCCGAACACCCATTGAATTTAGACTCTATATTTATGAGAGGTTCAATTAGTAATTTGATTATTAATTAACTCAATTTGATGGAGTAATTATTTTTGGATCAAGTCCAATTGAATTGGATTCAGTTGGGTTTGATCCGATTACATTATGAGATGACTTAATCGTCAAGGAGGTTTGATACCTAATTTGATTAGGGGTTGGACTTAATTAATTCTTGATTTGATTAAGATTTAACTAAGCTTAATTAAGCCTAAATTAGTTGGGTTTAATCTGGTCTAATTGGGCCTAACCAATTTGGATTGGGTTGGTTCAATTGGATGAGAAGTTATGAGACTAGTTTGACTAGTCTTCCCATGCCCCACTTAACTCTTCCTTGTGCTATATTTTCTCCATGAAAAAGAGGTTTCTCATGAATGCTTTCCATGCAAGAGAGGGCTTTCACCCTCCTTTCCCATGCCACATTTAGATAAGAAAGGGTTGGTTGGTATTCAAATTCAAATGGAATTTGAGTTTGAATAAACCAACCATCTTATCTAAATCCCTTCATGCCTCCTTGTTTATGCACTCTCTATTTATTGCATGGGTTTTTTGGGCACGCACAACATCTGAGAAATCCTCCACTCTACATGCATGAGCCTCTCCCCTATGTGAGAAAAATAAAATAAAAAAAATCAGAGAGAAGAAAAACCAAGAGAAAGAGAGGTTGCAAGGGTTTTTAGTGAAAGCTATCCTAGGGTTTCAACCTAGGATTCTAGGAGTTTCATGAGATCTGAGTGTCAAATCTTCATGAAATTTTTTGGAATACCTCCTCCACCTCTCATCTCCCTCTGCTGCTAATCTAGAGCATCTGAAGATTCAATGGAGGAAGATCGAAGCATTTGATCAAGATTCAGTTGTCAAGACTATTCTACATCGAGCTAGCATTCAGGAGGAACCGATCAGGATCAAGACCTCATGTGGACCATCCATGGAGGCCAGACATGCTATGTAGCTACATCATGATGATCAGATCTTCTTGGTAGTGATTCGATTGTGGTGATCGACCCATCCATGGAGGCCAGACATGCTATGTAGCTACATCATGATGATCAGATCTTCTTGGTAGTGATTCGATTGTGGTGACCGACTATCCACACGAAGAAAACATGTTCTGAACATGTAAAGTAGTAAAATCATTTTACTACTGATATTATTTTATTTTTAGATTTTCATGGATACATGTCACATTAGATCCTAGTTATGTAGGATTTTTAGATTTAATCTATAGCTCTAACAAATTAATTATATTAATTTTTAATTTTGTAATATTTGATTTTTGAAAATATTTTGAAAGTAAATCTAAATACCCTGCATGCATCCCATCAATGATATTAGAGCATCCAAGTTATTTAATACGATGTATATGCATGCTCAGATTATTTTTTAGATTAGATATAAATAATAATTTAATTTTTAAATCTAAAAATAAAAGCATGATCACATGGACTAAAGGTTGTCCTACTGTAAGATTTACTTCTTACAGTGAAAAGATTGTCCTGATTGTTAGATATATGTGCCCTAGAAGTCAGAATTGGCTGACACTTGTAATACACTTCTAAGGGCAAAATTATAGTTTTAACTATAATCAATAAAATAGGTTATTTTCTATCACATATGTGTATTTAGAGTCTGTGATACATCCTTTGAGTTAATGGTAATGATAATTCATATTTTCAAGAGTTAAAAATTTAAGACTTGAATAATCATTATTAACTCATAAAATACTCTCGACCATAGGATCATCATGAGGATGGTGATTGATCCAGAAGGTTGGTGTATAATTGCTTCTCTTTAGTAGATGAGTCTTAAGTCTATGGTGTGAAGACACCAGAGCAAGAGTACAGGTACTCGTTAGAGAATGAGGGCACTGAGCGTGACCACCTTGAGTAGTCATTAGAAAGTCTACCTTCTCATCAATGACTGACTCGATGCTGCAGTAGTTTGTCTAGTTCTTTGATCTGAGGTGCATCGGTAGTTCACCTTGAGGGTGTTATAGTTTGACTACATCATTACTCGGTCTCCTAGCCATATGGAATCCTGAGGTGTATGTTGGCTATAGCATGTTCATTGTAGGAACTGAATTGCATCAAGATGGAATCTATCTACCTCGGTGGTAGAGGAGCAGCCCTATGATGATCATGAGAATCAAGTCCAGAAGCCCATGGCCATGGCAGAGTGAAATAATAGAAAGAGTTTCTATTTAGCTTTTCACATCCAGACTCGAATCGAATGATTACATCATATGACAGAGACTAGGGTTTGACGAGTTCACCTTAACCCTAATCTGATCGGGGCTCAAGATAGAAGAACTTAATCACACAGGTAGCTGCACCAAGAGGTTCGCATTCAGCTCTGATGGGTTGCCACCATATACTGCTAGGTGTCACTGGTGGATTTTGGGAGCAATTAGAATGATTTAGATGATCGATCATTCTAGCTGTTCGAATCAGAAGAGTTTTGATCCATCGAAAGGAGTTTCGATGATGTCGATGATAGAGATCATGACATATCCCATTACCATACAGAACTGAACCTAACTGGGTCATACAAACAAGGGTTTGAATCTGGTGATCATCAATTGAACTGATCCAGTTCAATTGATCTGAATGAGATTCAATTAGGTTCAAGAAAATCGTGCTAGCACTCGATTGAACCTAACGTTCTTCTTTTACTATCATAAATAGTTGTCCTGACTGAGCCAAAGAAGTTTGTGCTTGATCAGAGGCCTTCACTTGGTCTGACTGGAGCCTGTCCAGGTTAGAAAAGGGTTGTCTTATTTTGTAAGATAATACCTACCATTTTTGGTCACCTACCATTTCTCGTCCTTTGACTTGGGTCAAAAGTTGACCTTTGATTGGTCAAATATTGACCACTGACACTTTGACTTCTATCCATGTGTCACGCACCTATTGGAGAGCTAGTGGGGGCTTGTCCTCCTGTCAAAACCTAGCAAGGAGGAGGGCGCACGCCACCCTTGGCGTGTGCCCAAGCTAAAGGCACCCAGGAGTTCCTGTTGGATAGGGACTCCATCTCCTTTTTGGATTCTAATTGTTAGATATATCTGCTCCAGAAGCCAAAATTGGCTAACACTTATAATACAATTCTAGGGGTAAAATTATAATTTTGACTATAATCAATAAAATGGATTATTTTCTATCACATATGTATATTTAGTGTCTGTGATACATCCTTTGAGTTAATGGTAATGATAGTTCATATTTTCAAGAGTTGAAAATTTAAGACATGAATAATATTTATTAACTCATAAAATGCTCCCAACCATAGGATCATCATAAGGATGGTGATTGATCTGGAAGGTTGGTGTATAATTACTTCTCTTTAGTAGATGAGTCTGGAGTCTATGGTGTGGAGACATCGAAGCGAGAGTATAAGTACATGTTAGAGAATGAGGGCACTGAGCCTGACCACCTTGAGTAGTCATTAGGAAGTCTACCTTCTCATCAATGACTGACTCGATGCTACAGTGGTGTGTCTGGTTCTTTGACCTAAGGTGCATAGGTAGTTTACCTTGAGGGTGTTATAGTTTGACTACACCATAACTCGGTCTCCTAGCCATACGGAATCCTGAGGTGTATGTTGGCTATAGCATGTTTATTGTAGAAACTGGATTGCATCAAGATGGAATCTATCTACCTCGGTGGTAGAGGAGCAGCCCTATGATGATCATGAGAATTAAGTCCAAAAGCCCATGGCCATGGTAGAGTGAAATAATAGAAAGAGTTTCTACTTAGCTTTTCACATCTGACTTGAATCGAATGATTACATCATATGATAGAGACTAGGGTTTGATGAGTTCACCTAAACCCTAATCTGATCGGGGCTCAAGATAGAAGAACTTAATCACACAAGTAGCTGCACCAAGAGGTTCGCATTTAGCTCTGATGGGTTGCCACCATATACTTCTTGGTGTCACTGATGGATTTTGGGAGCAATTAGAATGATTTAGATGATCGATCACTCTAGCTGTTCGAATCAAAAGAGTTCTGATCCATCGAAAGGAGTTTCAATGACATCGATGATAGAAATCATGACATATCCCATTACCATACAGAACTGAACCTAAGTGGGTCACACAAATAAGGGTTTGAATCTGGTGATCATCAATTGAACTGATCCAGTTCAATTGATCTAAATGAGATTCAATTAGGTTCAAGAAAATCTTGTTAGCACTCGATTGAACCTAACATTCTTCTTTTACTATCATAAATAGTTATCCTGACTGAGCCAAACGAGTTTGTGCTCAATCAGAGGCCTTCACTTGGTCTGACTAGAGCCTATCTAGGTTAGAAAAGGGTTGTCTTATTTTGTAAGATAATACCTACCATTTTTGGTCACCTATCATTTCTCGTCCTTTGACTTTGGTCAAAAGTTGACCTTTGACTGGTCCAATTTTGACCATTAATATTTTGACTTCTGTCCATGTGTCACACACCTATTAGAGAGCTGGTGGGGGCTTGTTCTCCTACTAGAACCTAGTAAGGAGGAGGGCGCACGCCATCCTTGGCGTGTGCCCAAGCTGGAGGCGCCCAGGAGTCCCTGTTGGATAGGGACTCCATCTCCTTTTTGGATTCCGACTAGACTTCTCCTAAGAATCAAGTTTGATAGATCTTAGGCACATGCGTCTCTTGTTCAGTAGATGGTCGGGCTGGTAAGGTGGAGGGTCCTGATCAATACATTCTGTTAACTTCTTGGAACCCAAAATAATTTTATAGTTTCTGGCCAATCTTTATAATTGGATCCGATCAAGTCTATGTGTGTCCAGGATACGTGCTAATGGGTTGGATGCAGACATTTTTTTATAGAGTGTCAAAGATTCAAGTTAGATACTGTAATTATGACTTGATCAATTTATTTAGAGATTTTATTTTTAAACAAATTAGCTCCTACTATTTTCTCGGATCCCTACACTACCTCTATAGAGATGCAAAAATCTCCACGATTAATGATTTCTAGTGGATGGTGCGGTCTCACCAACTGACTCATCACCTCACCTAATAGTTATTGGTGATGGGTTAGCTAATGAGTGAACAACTCTTGTTCAATGATTCTCTAATCATGGTGCACCCAAACTTGATCTCTAATTCATGAATCTCACCATATCCGAAATATTGATCCACTCCTTTGTTAAGTCAGACCCACCATTTGCATAGACTGGATTCTTAATTGAGTCTCTCATCATATCCAGAATATTGAGCCTAACTCATCCTCCAGCCCATAGCATCCAATGCCTAATAGACATGGTTGTGTCTTTTTGGTGCAACTAAGCCACTATATCCAGCCGAGAACAATCTACCGTGGGAAGAGCCCGCACATCTACATTGGTGGAAGATCTCAAACTTAATCTTTTCTTAGGGAGAATTGATTTAGGTCTCATTAAACTAGACTTGTCATAACAATTATCACTAAACTAGTGGCATGGATTAGCTCGGATTATTGACCACATCAAATCAGAATTGAGTCAACAGATATGGCCAAGTAAGTGAGACCGGTGGAAGGGATATGCCATTAACTCATACAAGAATGCATTCAGATCGAGTAGCTCTCAATTAAAAATCAGTCGGTCGTATGTGCCAAACTTACCTTAGACACCAAATTGTTGAGTCGGAACCAATTGGGTCAGCCTACAATCCAGACTCTAACCTCTGAGCCTAATTAGGTCTTGCTTGATCATGACTTGATCTTGACCCAGAATTAATCCCATTAGGCTGGTCAATTTAAGCATTATTGATCCCATCTAACCAACTCTTGATTCGATTTGATCAACCGCTTAGACCTAATTGAGCTACCCAAGTCCGAACCCAGTATTATGAATATGTCTTAGATCTAAAATTCTCAATTTTAGACCTAATTAATATTCTATAATCTTAATTCTTAATTCTTATTTCAGATCTAATCACATCTCATATGATATCTGAGATCACTTATTTTTTAATTAAAATAAAATTAAAATTAGATCTAAACACTTTAGAACCTTGGCTCTGATACCAGTTGAAGCAAAAATCCTGATTTCCTAGACCAGGTTCGTTCAGATTTGATCGGATCAAGTGATATATTTTAAAAAAAATTTTTTTGATCCAAATTAGATCTGATATATTTTAGATCTAATTTTTATTATTCTAATAATAAAAATAAATTCTAGATAAATTAAATCAAATTTAATTTACCTTGACGTAGGGTAATCCTTTTATCCATTGATGATCCTATAAGCAGTAGAAGGTTCTGGATCTAGCAATGCAAGTGCCTGGCCTCTACCGGTATCCACTTGGATTAGATCTGAAGATCCTCTTCTTCTCTATTACATCTCCAAAAATTAGATCTGAATCTGATTTGGAGGATCTTCAAAACACCTTTCGAAGATCAGCAGTTGTCCTTTGCAGCAGCGCAACCATCTAGCTTTCTGTCACCTTTCTTTCGTCTAGATTGCCCCAACTTGGATCCCAAACTCCTTTGGGCGTGGAGAGGAGAGGGAGAAGATGGACTTGGCATGGAGGAGGAGAGGAGAGGCTGCCTTGGGGCATGGAAATTTTCAATGCTTTTTGAGTTGGGCATAGGGTCTTATTTATAGACTATGCATGATCTAACTCCTCTTCTTCCCAACCAATCACAACCCTTTCTGAAATTAGATCTAAATCTGATTGGTTGGAATAAAGTCTCTTGGATTCCTCCTTAGATG